>BQNB010014710.1:0-74598 GCA_026074375.1 Tanacetum coccineum | reverse complement strand
CATTAATATAGCCTATCTATCTTATTTGTTCTTTTATCTCTTTAATCGATTCGGTTCGTATCAATTGGTATCAGAGCTGATTCTAGGGTTTCCAAAAAAAAAAACTGTTCACGAATTTACTATTCATCCGGATTTACTGTTCACAAAAAAAATCAAAGTTTAGAAACAACTATGATGAGCAAGAAAATGGCAGAACTTGAAGATGATTTTCGTGAATTTAAGGCACACACGGAAAGAAGGTTTGTTTCCTTGGACATGAGCATTAGGGCTTACCGACTCGAAGAAGATCAGAGACATGAAGGACGGATTCGAATGTATGATGAATTGAAGAATTTACTTCTCTCTTTAATCCAGAAATCATCATCGCCTGTGCAATCTTCTCGACCAATTACAACTAAGGTACCTACAAAACCAACTGAATGACCAGGTGATTTTGGATGTTTGTCGCCTAATAACATGACTGATTTCGAAGAAGATGAAAAAGAATTTGAAAATACAAGATCAGTTGCTAAGGAAGACAAGGATGAGCAAGGAAAAAAAGAGAAAGGGGTTGTTAAATTTTTTGAAGTTGGTACTGATGAAGAAAACAACTCAGATATTGTGTTCAACGATGTTGGCGGAATTGTGTATGGCAAGGGTAACGACACAATGGCTGATGCGGGGCTGAAACATGGATCATAGATGGTTGGTATTTTCATGATGAATCGAGATTAAGCAAGAGCTGCTTTGTAGATCTAATTTGGAGGTACACTTGCAGTTTCATGTTGATCGACTAGAGACAGGTTCACAAGTGAAAACGTGAGATCCAGGAATCAAGTTTGTTAGAAGCAACACCTTGAGGACAAGGTGTTTTTGGGGGCGGGAGTATTGATACGACCCTCAATATTATTATTTTTATTATTAGTATAATATATTATCAGTTAGTAAGTTATTTACTATTTAATTAGTGATACTCTTTAATTAAAGTAAAGATTAGTATCTTGTTCTACAAGAATAGTATTAAGATATCTTTCATTATAAATAGGGGATTAGGATTGTAATCTTATCATGCTGAATATTATGAATGGTTTAGTGATTTGATATCATTATTGGGAGAGAGATCGGCCTCTCGAAAGTTGATCACCTATCTTTATTTATCGTTATTGTTCTTTATATCTCTTAATCGAATCTGGTTCATATCAATCTATTGATACGACCCTCAATATTATTATTTTTATTATTAGTATAATATATTATCAGTTAGTAAGTTATTTACTATTTAATTAGTAGATACTCTTTAATTAAAGTAAAGATTAGTATCTTGTTCTACAAGATTAGTGTTATGATATCTTTCATTATAAATAGGGGATTAGGATTGTAATCTTATCATGTTGAATAATATGAATGGTTTAATGATTTAATATCATTATTGGGAGAGAGATCGGCCTCTCGAAAGTTGATCTCCTATCTTTATTTATCGTTATTGTTCTTTATATCTCTTAATCGAATCTGGTTCATATCATATTTTCACCTTATACTCGTGCTTATAAGTAAGTACTTAACAGCTGCTTAACTATAGGCACTTGTGAAAATAGTGTGTGGATTTTCTTATTTTGGAAAAACTACAAAATAGTCGAAAAAAGAATTTGTTTTGAAACTTTTAATCATATTCATTTGAACTAAGCTTATCAGGATTGGCTTATACTACATAATACCTAAAACTACGTAAATAAGCATAAGCAATTTGGATAACACAAAACTACTTCTCGTAAGCTAATAAGCATAAAACATAATCAATCCCTAACAGCCCTGAGCAAAAATTGACACATCAGCGTAGATTAGCATTTAGAAATACCACATCAGCAATTTACCGCACTCTAAATTACCAAACTAGCACACCAATTATACAAGTATAAATACTCACAAAAAAATACTATAACTCAAACACTTGGGTGTTAAGGACTGCATTTTCAGAAACATATTACACATAGCAAAAGTGCATTATCATTTTAAAATGCATTTGTCATAATAACGTAGGTATATTTGGCGAGCAGCTGTTTATCATTTAGTGTTTGAAGTATAAAAGCTTGTTTGGCAAGAAGCATGTAGCGTTTCAAATTGCGTTCAAATGTTAGCAAACAGTATTATTAATAAACGCTACTCAAAGAAGCATTAATATATAAACACATACTTAGCATTGGAAGTGAGTAGTTGTTTGTTTTATAAAAGCGTTTGCCAATGTAGCTGTATTAGTAATCTTAAAGTGTAAAATAACGTAAAAGTTAAATGCTAACGCTCTAAATGCTTCTTCAAGTAGCGTTTAAAAAGTAGCATATTGTTTGGCCGAATAAATCCACAGAGTCCGAACCCACCACCACACATATTCAAACACAGTGAAGCCTTCACTTATCAAGAGGCTAGCATAGCCACTTTAGGGTTGTTTAAAAAGTAGTGTTTTTAGAAAAAGCAAAACACTAAGGTTATGTTTGGTAGCGAGCGTTAAGGAGCGTTTTGAAGCAACTAACAGCTAGCGTTTAGCATTTTGTATACAATGCTTGTTTGGCAACAAGCAACTAGCATTCCTAATTTTCCTAAACGCTCCAAATCAAAATGCTACTTGAATGAGCATTTATTAGCAACTAGCGTTGACACTTAATAATTACAAACATACAGCTATGTTACCAAATGCTTTATCAAAACAAACGGTGGTGGTTACTGCTACCGCTTGTCGCTAAACATACACTAAACCAAACGAGCTTTCAATTTTAAGCGGTAACCGGTTCTAAATGTCACAACCTAGTTTCTTCAAAACGACATTTCATTTCATTTCTTATCTAGTATAGCAAACACATATACTCACATTTTTTTAAATAACTTGCCAAACACTGTTTTCTAACTAACCGCAACACAATAAATATATAATCAACTAAAAAATACAACCTAAGGGGTGTCTGTTTCGGCTTATATAGCAGGCTTATGGCTTATGTTTCATAAGCTCACTTTTTGAGACTTTTCGGCTTATATAAGTTCATTATGACATAAGCCACAAAAATTAAGACTTATGAAATATAAGCCGAAATCAAATAAGCTCATAAGCCCACATATAAGCTTAAGCAAGCACCCGGGGGGTGTTTGTTTCGGCTTAGATAGCCGGCTTATGTTATATAAGCTTACCTTTTTGTGGATTATTTTGAAACTTTTCAGCTTATATAAGCTGATTATGACATAACAATCTTATACAAGCCGAAAAGTTTCGTTTCATTTCATTTCTTATCTAGTAAACCAAACACATATAATCACATTTTTAGAAATAACTCGCCAAACACTATTTTCTAACTAACCGCAACGCAATAAATATATATAATCAACTCCTCCAAATAACATTTACGCGATCAAGACACTATCCGCTAACCACTTCTAAATGCTTTTAAAAGCTACTCGCCAAACACACATTATTCAAAAAACATCACAAACACTTAAACAATCTACGCAAAACGACAACAATAAAACAATCTACGCGAACGGCACTAAAAACTAACCCGACAATGGGAATCTGCAGCTTGGACGCTTCTAAAACAACGCTACTCTTCCTCTCGGTATCAAAAATAACAACGCAATCAGGACGATTAACCGAAGTCAAATTAAACCTCTTATTCCTAGACTTAAAATTCTTAGGACTAAAATTATTAGTCAAAAAGCCTCCCAACCGCCACGAATTATCATTCCTACAATTAGTAGCTTTAATCATCTGTTCAACGATTTCATCGACTAACGGATTCGTGTTGACGAAAAGAAACCGAGCGTCTAGACGCGCTAAGTTGGCGATGAAGCTGCACGCGCTGCGGATGCAAACTAGGGTTTTGTCTGAGTCGATTATTGTGGCCCCGTTTCGAGAGCCGTATGTGTAGATTTTGAAGTGGTTTTGGGCGGCTTGACGGCCTAAGTGGGAGTTTGTTGTTAGGAGTTTTTGGATTATGGCGGAATGGATTGTCATGATGGTGGTGGTTTACGGTGGTCGTGTGACGGCTGTGGTGGTGGGGGTGATGGGGTTTGGGAGTGAAATGAAATGGTTTTGGGGGGGAGGGTTTTTGGGCTGTCTTTTGCTTTGTTATAATTGGGCCATGCGATTTTTTAGTCACACCCTTAGAAAAATACATTTTAATTATTTAACACTTCGACCTCGGTCGCATTTCCGACTCATTCATCCAGATTGACAAATGTCGATCAGGGTCGCAGTGGCGGCTTCTCGATCAGCAGTGGGTCAACCTCAACTATTGCACCCAGCCTTACATAACACCACATTCACCTAAGGTCATTAAGGACCCTACAAAATACGTCACCAAACCAAACACATAAAAACACCACACTTAAAATCTCGAATAGATTCTATCCGAGAGCTTTACGGTGTAAAGAGGAAAAAAGCTTCGTGTCGTAGAGGCCACTCTTGTCCCATCAAACTATGAGGTTTATGTTTAAGGCATTTAGACACGCATCAACTGCTTATACCTTGAATAATAATTCTACATGTTCTTCGTTTAACTTCTCTAAGCAGACTAGTAGTACATAACTAATTATACACGTTTAAGTTATTTTAAACATAACCCTAAAGCTATGTTTAACAAAACTTTTTCGGTTTATATAAGACCACTCGTAATGGCGACCGAACCCCCCCCCCCCCCCCCCCTTCTCTCTCTTCAAGTTTGGGTTGCCTGGGCGACCAAATGAATTTGGCAAAAACTAGCCATTGGGGTGTATGTATATATAAAAAACAAACATTCTAAATTCTTTTTAATAAACTTACTTTATAAATACTCTAATACTTTTACATTTTTATATACCTCAATATTTTTCCATTTTTATACGTACTTTTAACCCTAGTCCTTTATATACATACTTTAACTTCTGAAATCAAACAAATGAATTGTGATTAATTTTTTTATCATACATATAAAGAAGACGAAGTTAATAGCTTAACTTTAAAGTTTTTAAAAGACGTCTCTTTGCTTACTTATGCTTCCACTTCTACAATCCCATAACCCCTACGAAACCCGATTGATAGAGATTGTCACGGCGCTCATGATCGTCTAATGACGGCTTACTTCGCTAAAAATGCAAATTACAACCAAAAAAACATTCTGCAAGCGTATTGAGGCGAGAACTATTCACACGAGCATTTGGCGTATTAAATAAAAAGTGTGTTATAATAAAGACTCCCGCACATTCGCAAAGTCTTAAGAAAATTACGGATTTAAAGTACACTTGTATCATATTACATAATACGGTTATAAAAGACAAAGAAGACAATCTCTTCTGACTTTTATCCGGAAGAACAACATCGTGAAGATAATAACGTAAAATCGGAAGCAGAATTGTTACAAGTTATTTGAGATATACACAACCAAAAAACTCTCTTAAAACCGGTTTAGTGAAACACATTTGACGTCAAACAAATGAACACTAAGGGCTAGTTTGGTTGGTGGGTTTTGAGGGGTTTGGGTTGATAGATATTTATAATCCATTGTTTGGTGCAATATTTTTGGATTCAAATGAAGGTTTAATTCCCAATTTAAATCTCAGCCTACCCTTATGGGTTTTGTGAAATTAGTCATTGTCAAAAACTATTTTATATTACAAAAAAAATCCACTATATCATTTCTCGTCCTTTTTTCTTTTTTTTATTTTTTCAATTTAAAGTTATATCTTTTTTTAACTTAAATTAATATTTTATATATTTTAAAATATATTTTCCCTCTCCAAATCCCAATGCAAATCTTAATCCAAATCTAAGGTATTGTTTTGTTGCCCTATTTGGGCTCGGTTTTCAAGTGACATGATTCTTAGGCTACCCAGAATGGTGGTGGTCGACCGATTCGGTCGTCGGTCTAGAGTCGGTCGCCACCATTGTGGTGAGGTCTTGGATGTCGGTCGACCAAGACTACTTTGGATGAATGGGTCGCCCTCCTGACCGAGTATTACCCCACAATTTTTTGACTGTTTGGTTTATAAATAAAAAAAACTTTTTAAAACTTTTAAAATTTAAACTCTTCCCTATAAATATCTCATTCATATCACCATTTTATACACAAATTCAAACTACTTTTATCCTATACTTCTCATATTAATCACAATGTCTAAGAAAACTCCCAAAACCAAAATCCCAAGATCCCGAATTCAAAAAGCGTTCCTCATTTAACACCGGATCCAAATTCCCAATTATTCGGTGCCTCACCACCCGTGATCATGACAACCTAATTACCAAAATCATCCATTTACTCCTCCGTATAACTCCCAACAAGTTTTTTACCAACAACATATGTATCTCCCGTCATACGAACCACCGTCTTCGCAACCAACTCAAGGGTATTCTTTGCTTAACCGTATTAATCTTGATATTGATATGGAGAATTTATTTAATACGCAAGATTACTATGCGGGTCAAGGTTCGGCCAGTAATTAAGAATTTTATATGAGTCAAGATTATTCTATGGGTCAGGGTTCGGCTCACGGTTCGGCTCCCATTGAAGACGACTCTCCGTTCGAAGAGGTGACGGCGCCCGTCAAAGCTAAGAAGGTTTCAAAACATCGCCAAAAAATTGTAACGATTGAAAACAAGGAATCGGCAAAACCATGGACAATAGCGAAAGAGGTTGCATTGTGTCAAGCGTGGTGCGACGTGTCGGAAAACGACATCATAGGAAATGTTATGAAGAGCAGAGGTTTTTGGTTAAAGTTTATTGATTACTTTGAGAAAGAAACGGGGTCACAGAGTCGAGGATACGATGCCATCGTCAGCAAAAGGAAAAATAGAGTTCACCTAGAATTGGTGCATTTTGTGCTATTTTTGATAATGTCCAACGGATGAACGAGAGTGGGTCATGTGACCTCACTGTGTATCAAAAAGCGTGTTTGGAATATGCAGCTGAGTACGATCATGACTTTTTATTGGAGCCGTGTAGTCAAATTTTAAAGGATCATTCTGCTTGGAAACAAATTGAGATGCCTTTATTTTACTCGAAACAAAACCCGGGTAGCAAAAAAGCAAAGACTTTCGAAACCACCTCAGGCTCAGCGCAAGGTGGTTTAAATTTGAACGAGAAAGCGGATGGTTCTGGGGAAGAGGTACAGGAAGCACGACAATTAGGTCGAGACCGACCTAAAAAGAAAGCATCTTCCTCCTCTAGTTCTAAATCTTCATCTGTTGCAGGAGGAGGTCTTGTTGACTTGGTAACTGCTGACATCAAATAACGTCACTTTATTATATCATTTATCCCATCTGTTTTGCCCACTTTTATATAATTATTGCATTATTTGGTATTTAATTGCTTTAAAGTTGATAAATGCAGTAATTCAAGAGTGTTTTGTGAAGACACGCTAAAAGGCGCATAATTTGGAGCTAAAACACGTAGACAATTTTTTGAAGAAGGAATGCTGATTTCTGACTGCATACGCCGTATCCAATAAAGAGATTACGGTTTTTTGTTTTTGTCTTTTTTTTTTTTTTTTTTTTGTTATCAGCGCTACGCTTTAAGACCCCTTCACATGGGAACAGGGGGGAAAGCGCAGTGTGGTTTTGGATCCATATTCCAATACGGCGTAGTCTGACGGCCTGCAATTCGGTTTTGAGATCTAGTGAAGATAACTATTCGGAGAATTATATAGTTAAGTACTCGATATTTATAATGGGGTTTATATCATGAGTGTTTGTGTGTTGGTTACGAGCGCGCATCGTAGGGATTAAGACCTTGTCGCGTTGAGACCTGTTGATTCGGCGTTATAGTGGTTAGGCCTTTTCAGTCTCTATAATTTTTTTATGGTATGATACGCTTAATAATCATTAATTAATATGGTGTTTTCAGTGGTTGGGCATATCGTATTCTATATATCCTTACTCATTTTATTTTATTATTTTTTAAATAGACGATCGACTTTTAGATGATAAAGGAGGTTGTTCAGCCTCACAAGCAAGCTTTGACTCACGAATCCATAGGTAGACATCTCGTTTTCTGGAATTGGTTGTTTTGTAAATTGTTTCTTAATCGTTCGATTGTCAATTCATTTGATTAAGCGTGTATAATTACAATGGTTTATTGTGGGCTTAATACCATCGGGTGGTATTAGCTAAAAATCTTAATTGAATAGTTTAATGTTTTGGTTTGTTTTTAAAAATCGATTTATTTCGTAATTATCGTTGTATTGTTTATTATGTTTATCACCTTCATACTTGTTTTGTGTTTTTTGAAAAAGATGCGACCCTATCATTCAACTGGGTCTCATGATTACTTAAAGTATATCCCAATCCAACTCACCTCGGGTTTGATAGCTCTCCATTTATCAGTTCTTTATATTACTGGTCCAATAGGTTCAACAAATAACGTTCTGTCTTTGTCTTTGAATTATGGCGCTTAGTATAGAACCGATGGAATTGGTTGAACCGCGTTTATGTTCAGCAATCATTGGGCTCTTAATTATGATAAATAAAAGATTGAAATAGTAGGGGGGGGGACTACCAGAGTATAATGAAACACGTCAATCTATATGTGGGTAATTTTTTTTATTATTTTTTATTTAAAGTCCCCGTTGGGATAGGGATTTTTTTTATTAGTTTTTTTTTTATTGATTTTATTATAAATTATTAAAGGATCACTCACTGCTTTGTTCCATAAGATTAGGATTATTATTTAACTAAATTGATAATGCTTTATGCGGAATGCTTAATTGTTGAAAGTAGTAATCCAAGTTGTCTAGGTCTGTCTAGGTCTTAGGATGATGTCCCGCCTAAGTCTTAAGAATGATATGCCGCTTCGAGATAAGTAAATCATTGCACCAAAACAAACAAACCGACATTGAACTGGATTTAATATTGTTAATACAGTTTTCTATCATTTGGCTTGTACCGCTTTTCTATATTCTAATTTTCTTCTTTTGTGTTTATTGTTTATTGAATTGATATTTGTCACCACCAAACCTGTGTCAGTCTCTCAGGCCCCATATCATTAGACAACGTATATAGCATAGGTTTAACCAGTAAATAGACTAATTAGAACTAATTAAAATACTGATAGAATATAGGATTAATGTTTCACTCTTAGTGTTTGACACCCTACTTACCGCGAAACTCCATCTTGACCGGGTACACTGCCCGTTAAAGTGTTGTTTTAGGTTTGTCGGCTAAATATAAATTTAAAACTTGATAATCAAATAATTGACCCTACACGACAGCACATCATTAACCGATAAATGGAAGAGCCTCAAGTCGGTTGGCTGGGGAAAAAAGAAGGAACAACAACATTCCTATATAGACTTGAAGAATCGAGAATTGTATATCCAGGAAAAGGCGAGTCAGGAGGCAGCGGAGTTGAAAAGACAAGTTCTTGAGATAAAACGTAAAACCCTTGAATTAAAATTAGCGCTAATGGTCTAAAAAAGCATCGAAGTTTCCACCTTTTCCTTTTGTAAGCATCAAGGTATTAATTTCCCTAAAGAATGCAAATATTTTCCTAATTTTCCTATTGTAGCACTCTAACGGATATCATTTGACGTGACACTAGATTAATCACATTTTTTTAGTTATCCATTTGTGCCCATGTGATATTTAGCCCCTACACTTTAAAATCTAACAATTTCGACCCTTTAACCCTCTATTTTATAACAATTTACACACTTTATTATACACTTTTTTGGTGAAAGGTGAATATATATATATATATCAACATCAAACACTTTTACAACCAAGATGCAAGCCAAAAAAGATTGGACAAACCCCAAATCTTATCATTCAGGCATGAAAACAAATTACAAGTACCTAACATACACAAGAAAGAACCATACAGACTTGAATACATCTTGTAGAAAAACCTTTTGCATGCATCTGAGCAAACAAACACGGGGACTACTTTCTAACGCAAATGCCTGCAATATCTTTCAGCCCCATCTTCAGTGTTGTTTTTCTAAAAAGTGCAGGCACTTTTTCTAGCCCAATAGAGTCGCAAAAACCTTTGCATAGCTTAACAATTGTCGTTTTATCTCCTCCTATTTCCCTAATTGAGTTATAGTGTCCAAGCCAAGCGTGGTATGCTGCCTCTTTCACACTCAGGTCAATTTTCGCCATTGACTTCTTAACCTGCAAGTAGTAATTTGATGCAATTTATATCCCAAAAATGAAACACGCGCATATTTCACTATGTATGAACAAAGTAATTCAAATGAGCATATAAAATATTTGGTTGCAGAACAGACCTTCACTTTACCAAACTGACATTAGGATAGTTCATTCCACGAGCTGAGACGACTGAGTTTACTAAGGCTCTGTTCATGAGTTAATACAAGAGGTGGGAAGTAATGCAAAGTAAAGTAAAAGAAAAAAGAGGGTAGGAAGAGAAATATACTTTTTAATTATATCATGTTCTCTAGTTTTGAATGAACCAACGAAAGGTAAAGTGGAGAAAAATATAATATTACAATTTTGTCCTTCTATATTATCATTAATTAATAGCTATAGAGAGTGTAGAGTATAAAGACAAAAAAGGACAATTAAGTAAACTCACATAAAAATGCATTCTTTACTCCACTTCTAGTCTAATTTTGGGGTGCAAGTTTTGATACTATAATACCTCACCTTTCCCACTAGTTTCTTTACTTCTTCATTACTTCCCTCCCTTACAAAATCTAAAGAACACAACACTTTTTTGATTTCTTCCCTTCCCTTCCACTTTCACCTCTAAAAACAACTTGAGAACATAGTGTAAGATTAGTTTTCTTGCTTCCATAAATTCCTCAGAAACACGAGTTCGGTAGAGTGGTGGTTTTCTAGAATGAATCTCTCTAACGTTCATTCTCATCTCAAGGAGAAGAGAATACATGAGTGATGTCATCATTGATGTGGTACAGAAGAGTATGACCTGAGAAATAACAAGTTCTTGTTGTAGGTTGTAAAATCTTCAAGCGTTCACGATCTATAAGATTGAGATCGCATCATACCTTATAATCCAGGACAAGGTACAAGCCATCTGCTGAACCTATAATCAAGGAATCTATATGCCTGAAATACTAATATTCAAATCCAAACAACCCTTTATTGATAGCATTCCATGTCCCACATCTATTCAAATAGATCAACAGCCTTAGATTGCTTAATTTTCAGCCCCATAATCCTCAACTTCACACTATCACAAATCAAATTCAAGACCACTTTCCAATCCTTGCATTCAGTCGGGACCAACCATATGTTTCCTTCTCCTATTATATATAAGTTAGTAATAAGTCCAACTACTTATGGTTCAAAGCTTAGAAATCAAAATAACCACAGAGTGTGTGTATAAACTCACTTAGATTCCCTTAAGCATACCCAATCCTCAAATTCCCTAAAGCATACCTAATCCTTAAATTCCCAATCCTGGTATTGGTATGGTGTTTTATTAACACGGGCTGTAAACAAACTGTATAATGTGTCTATAGTTAGACGATAAAAATCTTTTAGCTATAACGCTCTTTGAGAAGCACTGGTAGGTCAACATGTGATTAATAATGTGTTCAAATCTGAGCTTACTTGACCAGGCTTGAACTCCTATTTCGTCAGTATGATAGTCAAACTTTTTTTGTTCTGAATCTTACGTTGACATTGTAGTTATAGAATTCTTTGTTCCCTATTAAATTTGATCTTAAAGTTAAAGCCTAGTTTCATTGCTTTATCCCACCCTGGTTATCTGCATCTTTGATCACTCTTTTCTGTCTTATCTTAGTTTGTAATTTGACTCGGCTCATTAACCTTGAAAATTTCCTCACCTTAAGCCTAAATGGGTATATGACAAGTGTGTCACCAATAACCTGATGTCAAAACTACATAATGAAATACTACAATCATAAAATGTTTTAAAATATAAAGCTATTTTTTAGGAGAACTTCAAGCATTGGTCAAGCGGCTGAACTCTATAGGTTTCTCTATCATCTCCAAATTGTGATACTTTCTTAATTTAGAAATCAGACTTTCAGGCATCAACCTATTTTCTAGATTCAATGCTAGAAGGACTAAAGGAGAACACAAACCTGCATAGAAATGGTTGAGTACTCTGGTGTTCTGCCCCTTTTTAGAGCACGGTGTCTCTACATTGCATTATGTGTGGAGCTTGTAAATAACCTAACATAAATGCTCGTAAGATTGCGCAAATGAGATTCTTACATGGTTTAAACTTTCTCTAAAAAGTCACGAGTTCAAATATCACATGATGAATTATAAAATGCAAAAATGACCACAATTCATCACCCCTCAAAAAGTTATAGCTAAAGAAATAGACACATCAAATAGTCAAATAATTATATCATCAAAGTACTGAAATGACTTTTTATTAGAGAAATTTGGGCGGCGTTTTGCATTCGAATGCACTTATAATGAAAAAATTAGGGTTTATGACTACAGTGAACATAAATCAATGATTACCAAACGAATTACAAGATTAAAATGAACGGTCAATCATTGTTACCTACACGAGGACATAAATTAAGGTTCGTGTAGGATTTGTGAATTAGAGATTGTGTACTAACATAAAATAGGGTTCGTGTAGGATTTGTGAATTTGGATGGTAATGAAATTGGGGATCCATTATACATATAAAAATTGGTATTATCAATATCAACCTTGGTCTTTGTTTATTTGCAAAACGGACCCCCCAATGGCCCAATGTATAAAACGAGAAAGTTTAAAAGGATAACAGAAAAAATGTGATTAATCTAGTGCCACATCAAACGATATCCGTTAGAGTGCTACAATAGGAAAATTAGGAAAAGATTTGCATTCTTTAGGAAAATTAATAATTTGATGCTTACAAAAGGAAAAGATGGAAACTTCGATGTTTTTTAGACCATTAGCCCTTAAAATTAAGAAATAAACGGGACAAAGACTTACGCTTCTATGTGAAGCGGATCGACGAGACTTTGCTCCCGATACAACAAGAGAAGCTAATGGAAATCAAGCAAGAAATCAAGGAATTATATGGCTTAGATTATTATTTTAGTTTTTAATTATTATTAAATGTTTTAATTTTATTTGGATAATTATGTATTGTTTTTATTATTAATGAATTTTAATTTTGTTGTTAATTTTTTTAAAAAGAGAAGATGTAGGTCGCTTGTATGTCACTGTAACGTGTCTTTTTTTAATATAAAGAAAATTATTAATTTATTTATGTTAGTGCAAATATTACGATATTTAATCTATACGTTTTTTTATGTTTTGGTGATGACAAACATGTGACTTGTAATACGTAACTGCGCAAGTTACTCGTAATCACAAATCATCAATGCATACATGCATCTACATCTCTCGACGTCTCAAGTATGCATCAACACCGACATTTGTTTGCACCCGACATAAATCACATAAGGTATGTACAAACAACATTAAACTTGTAGGATGATCAAAGAAATAAGTTTTTGTCTTAAACTTTATATTTTTATAAATATAACAAAATAATTTCTCAAAAATTATTTAGACAAATTATTTTTGAATTATAAAGAAATGTTTTATGTGGTAATTATTTTAAAATTCAAATATGGTCATTTCCCCCCTAAAACAAGTCAGATTTTCAACCAGACAATTTTGTCACCACAAAAAGACAAAAACATGAGCGTCTGTCGGGGTGGTCCCTTAAATATGTCGGGCGACCCCCTTAAACCCGGCGGCCCCCTAATATATCTGGGACCGCCATTTCCTGACAGGCTGTTTTTCAGCTCCTATAAATAGTGGGTCACCTCTAACTATTTTCATAACCCTTTTGCACGATTTTCTTTCAGTTCTTTCTCTCTCTAGATCTCACTAAATCTCTCTAAATCTTTGATCATTCAACTTGGTTAATCTTGTTTAAATGTGATCAAATCTTTTATCCTTTCCTCCTTTCCTCAAGTGCAAGAGAAAAACTTCGGTCATCTTCAAGATCCGAAGTTATGTAGTCTAGTTAGTAAGAACTTCGGTCATCTTCAAGATCTGAAGTTATGTAGTCTAGTTAGTCCATTTGTAACATTTGTTACATATAGATCGAGTCCATGTCTTCTAATCTTTAGTAGTGTGTAGATCCAAATGATGTATATATTTGGATGGGTTGATTGTGGGTTGGTTAGTATTTTAGGCCTTAAAATACATTGGTGAAGTGGTAGATTGGTTCTAGCTAAGATTAGGACTCGACATCTAGCTTAGTGTCGAAAAATAATGTAAGCGACGCGGTTTATGTGTTTAGGCCATAAAACACAAGGTTTGTTATGTTGGGCCATAAAACATAACGGGTTTGGTTGTACCCGAAGAAGAACTCGACATCTAGCTTAGTGTCGGAAAATAATGTAAGCATTCATATAAGGGTTTCTCCGCCGAAATGGTGCTTGTTTTGATTTGTGAAGTAACTCTCGAGTTGATACTCGGGGAGTGGAGCTTGGGCGAAGAGGAGCTCTCGGATCCCGTACACTATAAATCACCGTGTCGGTTTGCATTTTCTTTTACCTTTCACTTTACTTATTTCTTTACATTTACCGCTTTACTTTTATACTTGCATTGTGCTTATGATTGTGTGAATGGTTGTATATATATTGTTAGTTAAGGTTGTGTACTACTTTGTAGGGCGGCCCCCTTAAATATCAGGCGGCCTCCTAATATATCTGGGACCGCCGTTTCCTGACAGGCTGTTTTTCAGCTCCTATAAATAGTGGGTCACCTCCAACTATTTTCACAACTCTTTTGCACGATTTTCTTTCAGTTCTTTCTCTCTCTAGATCTCACTAAATCTCTCTAAATCTTTGATCATTCAACTTGGTTAATCTTGTTTAAATGTGATCAAATCTTCTATCCTTCCCTCCTTTCCTCAAGTGCAAGAGAAGAACTTTCGTCATCGCCAAGATACGAAGTTATGTAGTCTAGTTAGTTCATTTGTAACAATTGTTACATATAGATCTAGTCCATGTCTTTCATTCTTGTGTAGTTGTGTAGATCCGGATAGTGTATAAATCTAGAAGTGTTGATGTTGTGTCAGTTAGTATTTCGGTCCTCAAAATACAAGTATGGGTGATAGATTGGTTCTAGCTAAGATTAGGACTCGACATCCAGCTTAGTGTCGAAAAATAATGTAAGCGACGTGGTTTATGTGTTTAGGCCATAACACACATGGTTTGTTATGTTGGGCTATAAAACATAACGGGTTTGATTGTACCCGAAGAAGGACTCGACATCTAGATTAGTGTCAGGAAATAATGTAAGCATTAGTATAAGGTTTTCTCCGCCGAAAGGGAGCTTGTTGATTAGTGAAGTAACTCTCGAGTTGAATACTCGGGGAGTGGAGTAGGGCGAAGAGGAGCTTCGTGACCGAACCACTATAAATCATCGTGCCCGGTTTGCATTTTCTTTTACCTTTCGCTTTACTTATTTCTTTACATTTATTGTTTTACTTTAATGCTTGCATTGTGATCATGATTGCGTTGATTGTTGTGTTTATCATTTTACTTATGATTGTGTAGTTCTTTGTAGTGAATATTGTGAGTGTGGTTGTATTGTTAGATTATGTATTAGTATTTGTAGATCTATAATCAACACTTCTCATATTGTGTCAAACTTGATTGGTGATTTGATACAAAAGATTAAAGTTTTTAAATGGAAACGTATTCACCTCCCTCTACGGTTTCCATAATTGGTATCAAAGCCAAGTTGCTCTAGTTTTCAAAACAAATAGTTTTTAAAATAAAGTACAATCCATGTATCAAATTACCCATGAATGGGGGATTAAATATAAAAAGTGCTTTGTTGCTTGATTCGTACTAATTTTGTTGTTAGATATACTTTGTATAATAGCTTGAAGGAAAATATTTTAAAAAGAGTTTAGAAATGTCAATACATATTTTCTATTCATAAGAGTAGAAATGGCGTCTAAAACACGTATTTCATGTGCTGAAACAACTTTCTGAAGTCCTACGTCCCTACATTAAGTCACCAAATGATTTAATACTAAAAACGTGTTTTTGGGTCACTGGTGGCAGTCCCATAAATGATAGGGCGACCCCCATATATATCTGGGGGTCGTCACCTTTATGGGGGTCGTCTGTCTGTTTCAGCAGAATTTAGCAAACTTTAAAAAATCATATAAAATCAACCGTAAGTCCGTAGAAGTCGTGCCACCCGCCATTTCGAAGATAATTAAGTCTATTTTCATTTAAAAATTCTTCCAAGTCTTCATTCTAAACTTAAATAAGTCAGAAATGCAAAATACTACATACTGGTCAAAACTTTAAGTTATGTTTTAAAGTAAAACTTGTATTTTATATTTTCCTTTGAGTCGGGCATTTCTAATTGATATATCTTTGAAAAATAGTGTATTTGTCCTTTCAAAATATTGATCTTATTTAATTTTTGAAATGGGGAGGAACTATTTTATTTTCATATCAAATCATGCTAAGTATACATCGTTATATCTAATACACAAAACAACGACGAATATCCTTATGTGTATGCTAGATGACTATGTGTGTTTACTTTTGTTTCAACTTGGTTAATAGTTATTAATAAGTAATCATTACTATTTGTAATTGAGCTAATCATATATCTAAACACATGTGCCATGTATGCTATTTGTATGTTACTAGTTTTCCGGATTATGCCTAATAGGAATTACGCTAGATTTCTTGCGTTAAGTTGCAAAATTGTTTGTGCATTGCATATAGGCATAAATCACTATATTTACAAGTGTTACATAAACATCTTGTAGATCATTTTGAGTGTAGTAACCCATTTAGGATTGAGAGTTCAATAGTTTGTTAAGTGTGTGGAAAATTAATGTCCTAAGATCATATGTTAAAACCCCATCAATTAAAATATATTTCCAACACATATCTCTCTTCCAACAAAATGTCTAAATATTTTCATCATCTTGCATTGTTTGATCTCGGGTTGGTTTAACAAAATAAAAGATTTTATTAATACATTGGTAATTAAGTAAAAGAAAATATATTTTATAAACTTTGCTTGTGCTTGCATTGTTCTAACACACACACCTAATAATTATCTTTTTAAAAACGTATAAGTAATTAACAAAAGATGTGTGATTGCAATAAAAATAGTTAGGAGAAATCATTTATATAACTCATACAATGTCAAAAACAATGCATACTATACAGATTAACAAATAGTTTTCGCACAACAAATATAAGATAAAACAATCTTAAAGTAAAAAATTAACTGTCATTATTCATCACCTCACCATACACCTAAGTCTTAGGATAAATGGAACTTATGTGAAATCTTTATTTGTTTTCTTTTAAAAAGATGTTCGAGAGGGTCAAGAAAGATTCGAATAAATATTGATACCATTATACAAATTATGAATGAAATTTAAATATCGAAATCTAATTGACAAGTTTTTGAGTTTAGATAAAGAAATACGGATTCATGATGTCTACTTTGAATAAAAAAAGAAAAAAAAGATTATATCAAAATGTAACAAATATATAACTTAAACCTACATACACAATCAACTCGATTGATAGAAAATAACGAATCCTATTTTCTAAGACAATAATAATATGCATCGAACATAAACTCACTACTTGTGTAAATGATGTCAAAATAATTCTACATAGCCAAATAATTTTGTATCCAAATATTTGGCAAATATAATGCATAAAATTTACACAAAGAAGTAGGATTGACGACTTGAATTTTTCATTCGAAATAACACAAGAAATTTCCTTGCAATGCAATTGGTAAGTCCGTTGTTTATTCGAAAAGCCAAACATGAGCAAATGCACAACATATGTAACTTTTCTCAAACAATTCAAAAGCACATCACAAACTCAAACAATCTTCTCATCAAAACTCACATCATTACCTTTACCAAATAATCATAATATTTCTTCTTCACCAAATGAGAACCTTTTAACCATCTAAGGTTAGGTTAGGGAAGAATAGAACAAATTCCACAAACATTTTGTGGCTTTCTTTTCAATAGGCGATCGTAAAAGATTTTGAATATGAAGGATGATTATTAATTAAAACGATAATCATCATAACTACAATCTAATTACAAATTTGAAATATGAACAAGAAATCGAGTTTAGGCTTTATCTAGATCACAGAAATATCAATCAAAAACCAAAAAAAATTTTCGAGTCTACATGTTTAACCATCCTCGGTTATTACATGAAATCACAAAGTCGATTGTAAGACAACAAGATTAGTCATCAAATTGTAACTCACACTTGCAATGAAGATGTCACATGCTAGACCTAAAGTTTCAAATGTCTTGTGTTATTAGCTATGTAAATTATACATGCTAAACATAACACACACTTAGTAGGAATGACGACATATAAAATTCCATTCGGGGAAACTCAGTACGTACTCCAACTTGATGACAAGACCTTGGATGTCATTTCCAAAAACTCAAAATGAAACTCTTAAAACATATATATGCTTCTCCGTAATAACCTAATATCAACACCATCACCCAAAAAATAAGAAAATGATCCTTTGCCCCCCCCAAAAAAAATTTTTTTTTTTTTTCACCTCCCTAATCGATGGATCCTTCGTCCTAAATTCATCTTCGGTTTAGGTAAATTCGCCCTATGGCATTAGATTTAAAACATCTTCCTCTTGTGAATTACTTGCTTAAAAGTTCAACATACATGTAACTAACCTTTAATAAATCATCATTATTTCTACAAAGAAACATTCACAAGATCCTATTAAGGTAAATAACCTTAATAGGATTTATTTTATAAATACAAGCAAAGATGCATTCATTGAACACTCTCATTATAGGGCTTATTAACACATTTCACTCTAAGCATACTCCTAAGTTTCTAGACAACACAATCTCTCTTAAACCTACAACAAATTGCTTGCTCACTCATTTAACTTTAGAATTCCACGCATCATGAATGTAGTGAAATATGCGAACCGGAAATTAAAGCATATTATTGAAGACATTATAGGCCCACACTATGAAAGTATAATACAAATTTTATCTTTGCTACACTTCATTAGAAAATATAGGAATTTTATTTTGTCTAACAAAATGAATACTAGAGAATCTATTGCACTAGAAATTCAATTTGACCTAATGGTTGAATTACTTTCAAGAGTAAAGTTGGGTTCGTGGTATAACCCATAAAAATGGTCGTGTTTAGCTTGAATTGAGCAACACTAGTGATAGTCTCATATTCATTATCTAATTTGATTAAAATGCTTCATCTATAAATATGCCTAAAGGATAGTATTACATCTAGAGAATATGAAATTTCATTAGGAAGTGCACACGAAGAAGTAGAAAATAGGGTTTTCCTCAATCATCTAGACATACATGCATTTCACATATGTGGCCTGTTGAAGATTACAAAAAAAAAAAAAAAAGATAACGTGCTCCCACACAATGCAATTATATACTTTCATGTTTATCTTAATGCTCAACGTTTATTTGCTTAGCTATTGAATGCATATTTGTTGTAAAAGAGTTTGCCTTTTTCTAGCAATTTAGATAAATATCACTGTTTATCTAAAGTAACACATGCTCCAATTAGCTAATGCTAACATGTATTACATGAAGATTGCATTAAAAATTACCACTATTTGTATGCGTCATATATAAATACTTACGAGTTAAATTGTGCACCTACACAATGTAGTTTAATGTATTAACTATATATTAAAATGTCTTATAGACTTACACATTAATCTTTTTATTATTGAGTTGGATGCATGCTTAGATAAACATGCATCTTATAATTGTTATATCTATATGCATCAAGGTATATTATTTTTCTCACACTAGATATTTTTTCTTTCTCTTGTCACAGAAAAAAGCCAAATGAGTCATAAAATGGTTTTATACTCCTAGATCTTCACTCACACATTCTTTTAAACATCATCTCGCTATCTCCGAATAATCCACTCTTTTGTCAATAAAAGTTAGAATACAAAACAACACTACCTCCTAGGTCGGTTTTGACAACTTAAAATATTTCAACCGAAATATTCAAGTATCTTTTAACTTGCGAATCGCAAACGTTAAAGTTCATTATCCGAAAATTCATATCCCAAGCCTTTTAACAACATAAGTATAAAACGGCCCCCCCTCCTTTTCGTCTTCGATGAAAACACCTATTTCAGATTCGACAACAACATTCATTCTCTTCGACGAAAACCATTTATTTTGGACGGAAAACATTCTCTCACTTGACGAAACATTCTTTCTCTTCGAAGAAACATTTTTTCTCTTCGAGAAAAACATTCTTTACTCTTAGACAAAAACATTCTTTCTCTTCGACGAAACATTCTTTCTCTTCAACGAAAACATCCTTTCTCTCCGATGAAAACAATTTTTTTTCTTTGACGAAAACATTATCTCTCTTCGACGAAAACACTCTTTGTCTTTCGATCACACCTCTTCCTTCTCACTCAACCATGCATCTTCAACCATAGAGATGGCTAATCTCCTTCCTCCACTATTCCGCAACCACCTTAAGACAACCGTATAGCACGTCATGTGATTGTTTCTGTGAACATTCGCAATCCACAGGAAAGCTACACAACTTTTTGAGTATAAGTAATAATCGTACGCAAACAACAACCGGCTTGACATTGTCAAGCTTGTCGTCTCTATCTTCGTTTGTTTTGTTCTTTATTATTATTATTATTATTATTATTTTCTCGTACGAAACACACCAAAGATACATCACCATTTCCATCGGGACAATGTCCAAAAGGAAACATCTCCATCGAAAAGGTTGCGTCTGAAGATAACATCGTCGACAATTCTTTCTTTACCCCTCAAGCGTGAATCATTTAAAATAACTCGTCAGGTATATAGGAATGATGGAACACATTCCATAAATAGTTCTCTTCTTTTCTTCTAGTTTTGATTCTAGTCCGTGTTCCATTCCGTGTCATGACAACTAAACTACTTCATCCGAAGTACTTTAAGTATTTTTAATTAGAGAAATGCAAATTAAAATGTCACTTTTTTTGAAAAATTCATCAATTTCCCCAAATATCCCTCCTGTTAGCGGTCCGGCGCCCCCATGTCTATTCTGGCGGCCCCATATATATTTAGGACCGCCGACAGCAGCTTGTAATACCATTCATTTTTTAATTCCATAACCTAACACTTCCTCTCTTCTGTTACGAGTTGACATCTACTCCGTACCTAAACCTATACCTAATATCTCTCTATAGATCAATGGGTCATACTCATATCCCAACACTCATAAGCATCGTTGCTTATGTTTTCAAGAGTCAAGTGAATTTCATAATGAAATGCGTCTCATTATCAAACACAATCCTTACAATCGATAGACTTACAATCCATCACTTCACAATAAATCCCCTCACATACAAACCTGTTAGGAAAATATTGTAAACAGACTTAATACTGTTAGTATTAAAGTTAAGTCTGTTAGTTCAAGTTAGTACTGATAGAGTAATAGTTAATACTGTTAGTATAGAAGTTAAGTCTGGTAGAGCGAGTTAAGTCTGCCAGCATTAACTTAGGATCTGGCATAAGTAATTAAAATTATAATACTGCCTTGTCAAATATTTAAGTGCTGGTTGTTATTATAGTAATAGTTATCTCTTAAGCGTTATTCTAGGAAGAGATAGCATTATCTCTTAACCGCGTTTAGTCCTTATAACTTATAAAAGGAACGTAAGAATAGAATTGTAAATATATGCTTGAAAAATTGATTTCGTTCACCATCAAAAAGTAATAGTAATAGCAAGTTTTAGTATTAAGTTCTGTGTTCCCATCTAGTTATAGATTGAATATTCCGCGTCAATATTTGTATTCACGTTTATTGGTCTCTCATAGTTTCTTTTGGATTTATTCCGAGAACAAAAGTCGTTTAAGGCTCATTAAGAACCTAGTTGATAAGGACCTACAAGTGGTATCTAAGAGCCACCAAGGGACTTAAAACACAAGTTTGAACATATGATCAAAACTTAATTACACCAAAAAATCATGTCTGCACACGAGGATTTTCTTCTTTCATGATAGAAGAGGAACCTGTCTCGTTCATGATGAAGCATATGCATAGGCAGGAATCCACAACCAGCAACCAACAAAGGAGATGCACCTGCTAAAACCACCACAAATTACACCACCAATACACTTACAAACATCAAACTGCCCCTTCATTCAAAAGAAGAACACAAGAACAAAAATACTAAACATGACACTCTGTCAATAGATGATTCTCTTGTATGACTATGGCAAACTATGGACCTCAACCTAAATCTCCATCCTAAATTGCCTAAATGTCCAATTTCCATTGATTTTCTCCATCAGTCCAACTAAAGAACGTATTGTGAGCCTGGTAACTATGTCTATGCAAAATACCAATGTTTACTCAACTAGTCAACCAATGACATGTGATGGGAACAAGGAACTGTAACTGACCATTCATCAATGAATGACCTAACTCTATACCTCTAGTGAGCAGATTACCACATCCATCCAACAACTACAACAAAACCACAAGTGCCTAAACCCTCAACAAAACATTGACCTTATATGTGTCACAGCATGTAAAAAATCCTAGGCCACCAATACGACACCATGTCTCCCTCACCCTATTCTTTCAAATAATTAGACACAATTGGGAATCAAAGAATGGAAAGGAATTAGGTGGGGTGCAGCTATTCATTTGGAAAGAAAATCATGTTTTGTGTGTGAAGTCCCTTTAGTCACTTGGATTAAGGATTGTGACTATTAATGAAAAAAGATGGCCAGGAAGCTTCTTTTAAAAGCAAAATGGTAATTCATACCGAAAGTAAGCAAGCGAACAACCAGCCTAGGACAAACTCTAACCGGGTGAATTAAAGCAAATCAATTCACTCCCAGACCTGTACAACTAAATAACATTAGACCCAATTTTAGTACTGCTAGCAGAACTATTAAAACTGGTAGGGTAAATGTTAATACTGGCAAGCAAAATGTTAGTTCTGGTAGTTTGCATTTTAAGTTATCTGGCACTCAAATAGTCTGTCTTCTAGTTTTAATACGGCAAGCAACATGTTAATTCTGTAGCATGTATGTCTTATTTCTGGCAGTCAAAATAAGTCTGGTGGTTTCATAGAGTTAAAACAGGCAAACAAAATGTACACTACTGGTAGGGTGCTGAAAATACTGCCAGAGTAACTAGCCCAGTATTATCAAACCAGACTTCACAGGTGAATTAAGTTAAAAAGTCCAAAAGACATGTATTCCAAAACAGAAGATCACCTGCAAATAGACCCTTTACAAAGATACAAGAAACAATTTCAACTAATTTAATGTAGTTAATGGGGCAAAATGGGAACTGCTATTTAAGACCACGCAGTATATTGTTTTGGAAAAAACAACACCACACTCCAATCCCAAAGGTGGACCACCCATTCTTCATATGTTTCAATGTCTCTCAAGGTCCACAAGACAGACCCTAAGCCTGTGAAGGCATGGTCCCAAAGAGAAACTCAATCTCTTTTTGTAATTGCAGGGATCATCCACTGAAGCATAAGAGGCATAGAAGGTATTTTTGAAAGTGGAAGTTCTGGGCACATGACTTGTTACTATGGCCCATCATGAAGAATAACAAGAACTTACAAAAGTGGGATATGATAACATTGGAGGAAGTAAAGGAAGTATCCAGTGGAAAAGTTAACAATTAGATTAGAAATTTAGTTTTTGATGATGTGGCCTTTTGTGAAAGAAACTTGGACATTTTAGCATATACTCCATATCTACAGATATGTGATAGAAAATCTAAAATGGTACTTTTTAACTGAAAAAGAGTGGTTTTGTGGTGTCCTCTGACTTCAAGATGCCTGATGAAAAACAGGTTCTTCTCTTAAAGTTCCTAGCAACACAACAGGTAAACTTTTGATATGAAAACTGTTTATTCATCAAAAAGATACACTAGTTTAATAGCAAAAGCCACATCTAAATGAGCTAAAATGTTGGCACAAGGTTAGGTCACCTAAAATCAAAAATTTAAACACACAAACTTCTACATGATAATCTATTAGGGGGTTTTACCTTCCAAAAGTTTCAAAAATGACCCACTTGTGTTGCTTGTCAGAAGGGAAAAGCAACACAATGGCCTCCTTAAGGCCAAGATTGAAAGTTATGTTCCCCACCCACTACATACCTTGCATATGGATTTATTTGTACCAACTCCAGTGAGGAGTATCAACCAAGCAAGGTTCACTGTCTATGATAACCGATTGACTTTCAAGTTTTTGATGTTTTTTCTTTCCTAGCCAAAAATATGAGACTAGTAGCCTCCTTTAAACTTTTATAAGACAGATAGAAAACCAACTAAATCAAAAAGTAAAAGGAATCAATAATCGGAAAAAGGGACATATTTAAGAACAGTGTTATGCTTGAGTTTTGTGGGGAAACGGGGAGGGTATCAAACTGAGGTTTTAGTAATGCCAAGGACTCCTCCAGCAAAATGGTTCTGAGAGAATGAAAGGACCCTTATAGAGGCTGCTAGGACTATGCTAGCTGACTCACACTTAACCTTAACCACATATTGGGCAGAAGGCAGTTAATACACTATGCTAACCTTCAACAGGGTAAGAGTGTCCAAGCCTCAAAACAAAAACACCTTATGAGCTTTTTGTTTGGCCACAAAACCAATCCTTAGCTATATAAGACCATTTGGGTGCCATTTGACCATTCTCAATACTCTAAGCCACAAGGAAAGTTGATGGGAAAGTCTGATGAGGGTTTCCTAGTTGGTTACTCTGTAACAGTAAATGCCTTTAGGGTTTATAACTTAATTTTTTAGTCACCAAGATAAAGAGTGGAAGTTAAATCTTCATGTCAACTTAATAGTGAAAAAACACAATGTACTGGAATAGGCCATAGGTGGATGTTCGACTTAGACTATACTTACAGACTCTATACAATATACATGTTTCTGTGATAAAACAAGATAAAAGACCTGCAGGTTCAAAGGAAGTCCGTGATATTATGTGCAATACTGAGGAGGAAGCCAGACCTCATGGTGTTTTTCTTCTACTCTCTTTCTGAAAAGATAGCTACAAATAAGACTCTCACCCCAGAGGCAACCATCTTCTACACCAAAATCCAAGTCTGCAAAGACATTATGATTTTAGGTAACGAATTGGATGCTCTTGCTATAAAGCACTTATTATTTATAAGTTCATTCAGGATAGTAAATTTAGGGTTAGTTCTGGAAACATTGTAACTATAATCTGGTAGCATAGTATTAAGTCTGCTTGCGAAAAAGTAAAAACTGTAATCACTAAATTCTTGTAATTTAAGCATTAAGACAGGTAGTTTAACTAAGTAAATTCTGAGCTTAAGTAATAAGTTTGATAGTAATTGTCTTATCTTGTTCAGACTACTTTGTCAGTTAGACAACTCGTGGTAAAATGAAAAGAGTGATGCAAGATCAACCTTGGCATGGAAAAGAAATATGCCAGGTGACACTTGCTAATATGGATCAAATTAGGTTTGTAAGTAATGATGTTGTGGTCTACTTGCTGTAAATTTTATTAAAACTGGTTGAAATGAGGTTAAGTCTAGAAGATTTACTTTAATACTGTTAGACTATTTTAATCTTGGTAGTGACAAGTTATTTTTAAGTCGCCTGAATCTTTCCACTTAATACTGTTTGAAATAAAATTATTTTAGTTTATTCAAACATAACCGTTGAAGATATTTTAGCCGCCTAAAACGCTGATAGAGTAACTTAAAATAGGGGAAAAAGAAATTTCTCTTTCATCCTTACACTATTTACCCAATTATTTATTTCAAAAGCAATCGTAAAATACTTCCACTACCCAGACCTATCTGTCCACAACGACACATCACCAGTAACTGAAATTTTAAAGATTCAAATATTTCACCAAGTGTTTCAATGGCGCAACTCAAGTATTGCGATAAGCACAACCAAGTGGGTTTCTTACTCAAACCCACTGAGAGAGAGCTGGGTACACAGAGAAATGTGGATTTCTCAGAAAGATCAAAATTGAGGTATGCTCTCACTCACAATCCACCTATCTACGATTCTCTGTCAACAGTATTTGGCAGACTGCAACTGCTAGAACACTATGCAGATGTGGACTCAACAACTTGATGCACAATAGATACATTGAAAATACAATTACTGAAGAGTCTGTTAGGAGGGCAACTCAATAATCAGATGCTTTCAGATTCATATGTTGCAAAATGATTAGAGTTTTTTGCAGGAAGTGTCAAAATATTAGTAATTAAATGACAAAACATTTACATTTTGAAAATCACCTTACACCCAATTGGAGAATTCTTAATCATCACATTCTTCCTTGTCTAAGCTCCAAAAGTGGATTGATGGGATCATGTTTGGTAGCAACATCGCCATTGCGTTTGAGTCGTCTTATCCACTGGAAGAGACTTTTAACTATTCTAACTTATCCTTTGATGGAATGATCTTAAATTTTGAAAAGCAAATCCAAAGTTTTTAAATGTACCCTCGTTTTCTTCATGAATCTGAATGTTCAAACTGAAAAGAAAAACCTTTTTGTCCCTGTATCATTAACCCAAAAAAGATTTTTGGAAATATGAAAAATAGGTTTTCATAGGGATACATAGACCATTGTTGCCTTTTTATGCTAACCATTGATGCAGGTCAACCTCAACCAAGTGCTGATCCAACACCATCTCAGTCTATACTCAGCTACCACATCATCTCATGTACAAATATCACAACACTCCCACTGTAACTCACTCTGTACAACCACCTCCTCAACCATCAAGTGTACAACCAACACTACAACACCTCCACTCAACCTGATACAAACAACACCACCCTCCACCATCTCCTACCATTCCTGACATTCAACCACTCTTGCCACCATCTCCTCAAATACCACACCTTCAAATCATGATACAGAAGGGTCCATCAATTGAACTTCTTAGTCAATGACTCCACCGACCACACATGAACCAGAGTTACAAGCATCTATATCTAGTGAAGAATGTGAGCAACTTAGGAACCTGATGGATATTGTACCTAGGCTGGAGCAAGAGTAAAATCTATGGAAAAGGAACTGAGTGAAACTAAGCAGAACTCTAGAACAGAAATCTTCAAGCTTGAATGAGAAGGTTTAAAGAGACATGAAGACAAGTTAAGGACGAGAAAAAGCAAGGAATACATATTGAGATGCACAGGGTCAGGATCAAGATGTTCCTTCTCAAACAGATCAAGGAGATACATTTGCTACTCCTGAAAAGAGCAAGGGTTCAGGGGAGGCTCAAGAAGAACAATAAGTCTTCCACTTTAGAGGCTGCATAGATTTAACAAATTGGAGCTTCAGAAGGGTTTAAGGATCACAACACCACTGGTAGCAAGGATTACAAAAGAAAATCAAAGTCTCAAAACTCCTACCAAAAATTCTTCATTTTGAAGAACCTAATTCAGCTCAAGTTAATACTAGCTCAGTCAATACTGCTGAACTTAATCCTGATAGTACACCTTTCAGCTCAAATTAATACTGGTGAATTAATGCAGCTGAGGTTAATACAGGTAGGCACGAAGGGGTTCAAAGGATAAAAGGAAAGGAGCCAATTACTGAAGATGGACCTTCAAGCTGAAGTCCAACATCAAAGACATCAAAAAGCTCAAAGTTATCAGATTTAGAGGAAGCTAAAAGAGTGCAAAGCAAAATGGATGCTGAAACACAAAGTCAAAATTGGATCTTGAAGCACTTCTGGCTAAAGATTGTAGAGCAAGAGGAAGATGCTGCAAGAGAAGGCACTGGCAACTGAATTTTGATTACCACTACAAGCACTATTAAATGCAGATCAGATTCTTGCTTAAAAAATTCAACAAGAAGAAATGAGCAATAACTATTGAGGAAAGAGCAAAAGATTCTTACATGACACAATATGCTCCCAAAGGGAATTTCTTGCAGCACAAAGTAGTGCTGATATCAGAAACAAGCCACCAACAATATCTCAGCTTAGAAATCAGATGATCACTTATCTGAAACATGTCGCAAACAAGAAGCATGTGATATTAAAGTTCTAAATCATTTGAGAGATTCAAGTCTTAATGAGAGATAAAAGAAGCAAGAACAGACTACTATGTGGCCTATTGATCTGAAGAAGACTGAAAGAGCAATCAAAAGATGAATGAGAAAGATGCTGATAAAGAGGAAGAAAGAAGTGATTGAATCTGTTCGATGAAGAAATTTCAAGTGCTCCCACGTAATGTAATTATATGCTTTCATGTTTATCTTAATGCTCAACGTTTATTTGCTTAGCTATTGAATGCATGTTTGTTGTAAAAGCGTTTGCCTTTTTCTAGCAATTTTGATAAAATATCTCTTAGTTTATCTAAATAACACATGCTCCTAAGTGCTAAATGCTAACATGTTTTACATGATGATTGCATTTAAAATTTTCATGTTTTGTATGCGTCATTTTACACGACTTACATGTTAATTATGCACCTACACTATGTTAACTTAATATATGACAATTAACGTTTAGATGTCATACAGTCTTACACATTAATCTTGTTGATTATTGTGTTGATGCATGCTTAGATAAACTTGCATGCTTATATTTATATGTATTATACATCTATGTATATATTTTCTTACACTAGAATATCTTTCTTCGCGTCCGGGTCACTAATCAAAATTTTCAAAAGAGTCATAAAATGGTCTTAAATCTTCTAGAGTCTTCTTCCACACATTTCCTTAATCATCATCTCCTTTTCTTCCAAATAATCCACTCTTTTGTCAAGAAAAAGTTAGATACAAATCTAACACTCCTCCTAGTAGGTTTGACAACTTAAATATTTCATCCGCAATATTCAAGTATCTTTAACTTTCAATCGCAAACGTTAAAGGTCATATCCGAAAATCCATATTCAAGTCTTTTAACAACATAAGTTAAAACGCTCTCATTTTCTCTTCGACGAAAACATTCAAACCTTTTAACAACATAAGTTAAAACGCTCTCTTTTTCTCTTCGACGAAAACATTCTTTTCTCTTCGACGAAAACATTTTTTCTCTTCGACGAAACATTCTTTCTCTTCGAAGAAACATTCTTTCTCTTCAACAAAAACATTCTTTTCTCTTAGACGAAAACATTCTTTCTCTTCAACAAAAACATCCTTTCTCTCTGATGAAAACATTTTTTTATTCGACGAAAACATTATCTCTCTTCGACGAAAACACTCTTTGTCTTTCGATCACACCTCTTCCTTCTCACTCAACCACGCCTCTTCAACCATAGAGATGACTAATTTCTTTCCTTCACTATTTCCGTTACTACCTTTAAGACAACCGTATACCTCGTCGTGTAATTGTTCTATGAACATTTGCAATGCTCTGGAAGAGCTACATAACTTTTTGAGTATAGTTTATCGTACGCTAACCACCATCCGTCTTGACATTGTCAAGCTCGTCGTCTCTATCTTCGTTTGTTTTCTTCTTTATTATTATTATTATTATTATTATTATTATTATTTTCGCGTATGAAACACACCGAAGATACGTCACCATTTCCTTCAGGACAATGTCCAAAAGGAAACATCTCCATCGAAAAGGTTGCGTCTGAAGATAACATCGCCGACATTCTTTCTTTACCCCTCAAGCGTGAATCGTTAAATTATCTTTGTCAAGGTTTAGGAATTATGGAACACATTCCATAAATCGTTCTCTTCTTTTCTTCTAGTTTCGATTCTAGTCTGTGTTCCATTATGTCTCGTGACAACTTAACTACTTCATCCGAAGTACTTTAAGTATTTTTAATTAGCGAAATGAAAATTAAAATGTCACTCTTTTCAAAAAATTCATCAATTTCCCCAAACATCCATCCTGTTGGCGGTCCGGCGGCCCCCAAATCTATTCTGGCGGCCCCCAGATATATTTGGGACCGCCGACATCAGCTTGTAATACCATTAATTTTTTTTCACAACCTAACACTTCCTCTCTTCTGCCACGAGTTAACGTCTACTTCACACCCAAACCTATACTCAACATCTCTCTATAGATCAATGGGCCATCCTCATATCCCAACACTCATAAGCATTGTTGCTTATGTTTTCAAGAGTCAAGTGAATTTCATAATGAAATGCGTCTCATTATCAAACACATTCCTTACATTCGATAGACTTACAATCCATCATTTCACAATAAACCCCCTCACATACAAACCTTGGTCCTCACATCTCGCATACGTCTTGTCTCAAATTCATAGACGATTCTTCTCACTCCTAAACGTTTCTTCTCTCTTCTAGTAGTCGTTTCACCTCTGATAGTCTTTCTACTTCTAAAGTTTCTCCTCACTTCTAAACGTTCATTTTCACTTCTAATAAGTCTCCTCATCTCTAACGTTTCTTCTCACTTCTAAACGTTTCTTCTCTCTTCTAATAGTCTTGTTACTATTAGAATTCCTCCTATATCCCTTGACAACTTAATTATTTCATCCGAAATATTTAAGTAATTTGCGAAATGCAAATGTCACTCCCTCGCAAAACTTTCCACTTTCTAGAAATTGAAAAACATAAAGAAGATATTTGATGTGCTGTCTTGTAGGGTCAGTTATTTGATTATCAAGTTTTAAATTTATATTTAGCCGACAAATCTAAAACAGCACTCAAACGAGCAGTGTACCCAGTCAAGATGGAGTTCGCGGTAAGTAGGGTGTCGAACACTAAGAGTGAAACATTGATCCTATATTTTATCAATATTTTAACTAGTTCTAATTAGTCTATTTACTGGTTAAACTTATGCTATATACGTTGTCTAATGATATGGGGATTTTCAGCCTGAGAGACTGGCACAGGTTTGATGGAGACAAATATCAATTCAATACACAATAAACACAAAAGAAGAAAATTAGAAGATAGAAAAGCGGTACAAGCCAAATGATAGAAAACTGTATTAGCCATATTAAATCCAGTTCAATGTTGGTTTGTTTGTTTTAGTGCAATGATTTACTTATCTCGAAGCGGCATATCATTCTTAAGACTTAGGTGGGACACGATTAATCCTGTTACAATTAACGCATCCGCATAAAGCATCTTTTAGTTTAATTATAATCTATCTTAGGGAATCAAAGTAGCGGTGATCTTGTTAAAAACCTAGCCCAACGGGACTTTACCCACTTATTGTTTGATGGTGTTTTATATACTGGTAGTCCACTATTCAAATCTCTATCAGTTAATTAAGAGCATGATTGCTGAAACATAAACGGGTCGCCTACCGGTCCAACTAAGCTCATAATTTAAAGACAAAGACATGCGTTATTTATGATCCTAGTGGTCCTGTAATATAAAACACGATATGGAGAGCTATCCCGGTATCTAGATTACTTGGTCCGTATCACTAGATCCAGTTGAATGATAGGTCGCATATTCAAACACATAAACAAGTATGAGGTGATAAACATAATTAAACAATCAATGATAAATTAAGAAATTGATTTTAAAACAAACCAAACATTAAACTTTCATTAAGATGGCTAATACCCGAGGGTATTAGCCCACAACCATTGTAATTATACAAGCGTAATCAAACAATGAAAATCGAACGATTAAGAGAGTAAAAATTACACGATGTCTTATATGGATTCGTGATTAATGCTTGACCTTAGTGGCTAATCTTCTCTTCTAAAGTTCTTCTTTAATGAGTATGGTATAAGGAATATGATATTGCACACTAAAAACTCGTTTTTAAGTCTTTTATTTATAGTGTCTGAAAAAGACTCGATACGCCGTATCTGGCAAGGTCGATACAGCGTATTGGGCTGGATTCCTTGGAGTGTGCGCTACGTTCTCAATCAATTAGTGATATCATTCCCAATTTACTTGATTTACTGTTTCTTCGAATAGTTATCTTCATGGATACGGTATATGTAAACAGAAGGGATACGCCGTATGTGGAATTGGTCAAACGCGTTTTCTTGTGAAGTCTTGGCGCTGATACGCCGTATCTCTTTTGTTGGATACGGCGTATGTAATCAGAAATCATCATTCTTCAAATGTCTTCGTTTTAGCTCCAAATTATGTGCCTTTTAGCTTGTCTTCACAAAACACTCATGAATTACTGCATTTATCAACTTTAAAGCAATTAAATACCAAATAATGCAACAATTATATGAAAAGTGGGCAAAACATATGGGATAAATGATATAATAAAGTGATGTTATTTGATGTCATCAAATATCCCCCCACTTGAATCCTATTTGTCCTCAAGTAGACTTTAGAAAAGTTTTTGTTCATGAAAATGTGTCCCAACCGAAGTTGAGGATTTTATGTTTAAGCATCGTTTTGTCCTAATCACCTGTACATAACCAAGCTCGTCACGAAATATTGAAATGAAAACACTCAGATCACTCAACTAATCTAGGATGCAACATTTAATTGGTACGCTCAATTGCTCGGTCGTGATTAGTTTTCTATCATAGGCTTGGCAAGGATACACATCTCCACCGCTAAAGCTAAGGAGAAACAAGTCAAAGATAGATTGGGTTAAGAAGGCTTAGGGTTGATCATTCAACAGTCTTTCACCATAAGTACCACACCAACAAGGCAGTTGCATTTTACATACATGGCCGTAATGACGGAATAGAACATATACAATCTGATCACAATCCCTGTTCTAGTTTAACCAGCAGTTATGAATGAAGAATTATAAAAAGTAGAAGCTTCTATCTTTCCACCGAAAGTCTCATCCAACAAGGCAGCATGAAGGACATGCATACATGGCCGTAACACCGGAATAGAACATGCATGCTCGTAAACAATCCCTCGTTCGAGTAACACTAAAGATTTAGGTTGCTGAGGAAAATAAAGTAAAAGGGAGTTTAGACAAAAATTAACGAAACAAATACATTAAAGCTAAACAAATACGGTCGGTAAGCTAGTACTTTCCCCCCCGACCCTAGTCCATGCCAAAGAATCTAACATAATAGACAAATGCATCGATTAAAGAAATACAAAGAACAACCAATCGAGAGTAGTATATCTAATTGCGATCCCATAACAGTCAACTTCCCTTACATCTCGCTCTTTACATACTTTTACAGAATAAGTGGTGATATCGACCACTTTTTACAAGACTTTACATCGTTGATTTTTGTAACGTCAACGAATAATTACGTATCAATTCCAAATCCTTCCAAGTGATTCCTTTGGTATAAACTTCTTTTGAACCGACTATTTTTCTTCATTTTTTTTGCAATACATCTCGGTTTTATTTCACCGTCTTCACTATCATGATTCATCCGGATAATCTTTTCCTTGTAACACTTCTTCTTCGGACATGATTCATGATCGCGAAAGTAGCGAAACTTACGAGCTACATATTCTTCCCATTGCATTGTGCAATTTCCCGACCATTACAGAGATAGAAAAATTTCACTTTGACATTGGAAATACAAAACTTTACACGAAAGCAACTAGCAACTTTGATTAAAATAGGCTTAATCTACACGATAGACTAAGGCGCAAAGGTGTAACGAAACATATAATATGGTGTAGAAAAAGAAAGGAATGGCTAAACAGGTTGTTCCAGGGGATTTACTCTAAAAATGAGAGTAATCAAAGGGTTACACGAGATTTAACTAACCAGTATAGTTAGTTAATTTTACGACATGTAGGATATTTAGTTTAATCCTAGAAATTTATCAGTTGAACATGTTCGTCTATCTAAATCCATAATACTCATCATTGCGGTCTTGAGTGATATACCAGGCCAAGTTCTAAAGTCCACTACATCACCGACACACTCATAATTTTATAGAGTTTTTAGGTAAACAATCGAAAATGGAATAGGATTAATTCTCAAAATATGTATCAAGGGTTATAGTGCGTTAGGTAATGTAACTAGTGATTTTTACAAAAGGCATGCTAATTTTTTTTAATTTGGCCTATTTTAAGCACTTTTAAGCACGTAGCATGTTATTTTGTAAAAAAGAAGACAAATACATTATAATTCTCCATCCCCTCACTTAAATTATACAACGTTCTCGTTGTATAGATAAAACAATAAAATAATTAGGGAAAATAGAATTAGAACGGAAAACTCCCTGATGTTTTGCTCGTGATAATTCTCCAAGATGAGTTCTTGAGCAAAAAAGTGTGTTGACTAGGGCTTCAGAATGCCCGGATAAGTTCAACACATGCCTTTTTCAGATTATACCATATCATAGTTTCAGCAAGGTCTTGCATAAAAGATTAGAAGACAAGTGCAATTTATATCTCGCTACAATGGTACAGGAAAAAAAATTAAACACACAACTGTACAGGGATCAATACGCCGTATCCCAAACCCTAGGATACGTCGTATGGTTCCTGTAAAAACAATTAAATACTTGGAAATTAAATATTAAGTTTTTAAAACTGATAACATCCAGACACGTCTATACGTCGTATCCAGAGGAGTTCGATACGCCGTATAGAGTGTCTGGGAAGACAGACTCATGCAACAAACAATTAAAATGACCGGGTTGTCTCCCGAGAAGCACTTTTGTTTCAGCTGGTCTTTAAGTTCGACCTTTTTCCTTCATCTTATATTCACTTGGTGCGATGTACGGTCCATCCTTCGTCCTTTTTGCGAAAGATGTCATGGTAAATACTTGATAGTCCGTTAACAGTTTGTGCCCAAGAGTCGCATTCGCGTGTGCATATGGCTAAGAACTATTCATTACGTCCAATCGTGTATTTGATCACTTCGAATTTGTCTACCCTGCATACTCCTTCGTTGGGCTGTTCATTATTTATTCTCTCGGATTGAGGCGTGCCACTTAGATCCATACCACTTAATTTGTCAGCGTCCCTGTTATTTTCATTATGGTGGTCTTTATCCTTTTCATTACTAATATTCAAATAGGGTTTGGGGAATGAGTCGTTAGGAGGGTTCCCGTATTCATGCTCCTCCCATTATTCATCGCTCAAAACTTCATCATTCAATAGTCTTTCCTCTTTTCCTATTTCTATCCAGGTATACAATAGTGCGCGTTTAGTCGTCTAGTCTACTTTTTGTGGTCCTTGAACTTCGAGTTCCTCCAAGTTATGAATTCGAGTAGATCACGACCTTCTTCATCATCGTCGCACATCTTATCATAATTGCTAGCACATGATAGGGGATAAAATTTCTTGAAAACTTTCTTCACTAACTCTTCCTAAGTGGAAATATTCCCATCTCCCTCGTTCATCCACCATTTTTTCGCGTCCATCAAAAGTGAGAGAGGGAAGGCTTTCATGCGGAGTTGAAAAGGGTCCACACCGGCTATTTTGACTAAGTCTAGTGTTTCGAGAACTTTTCCGATATGCCCGATCACATATTCTTCACACCTTCCGATGAAAGTATTATTTTGTAGCTCTGTTAATAATTCCTTACTGAATTCGAGTTTCACGTTGCTTTCTTCCCTTGGTTCAGCAAGATTTTGTTCTCGAGCTTTATTCAGAATAGGATTTGCCATTGTTCGTCAAACGGTTTCCTGAAATTAAGCACAAATAATTAATAGGATGTGCCCTCGGGGAAGGGAACACATAAAACTGGAAATCGATAACAAAAAAAATCGCGTCTGTTACTGTATCAGTTGACGGATACACTGTATTCTATTGATTGGAATACGCCGTACAAGTTTGTTGAATGCCAGTACGCCGTATTGAGTTCACAGAATACGCCGTATGTTTGGAAAAATAGATACGTCATTTAGACTGTAGAATTCAATACGTTGTTCTGGGTAGAAGGTTTTATACATCGTATCCAACTGGTGGATACGGCTTATTAGGTGATCAGTCAGAACAGAATATTATTTAAAAACAATTAAATGCGAGAATTTAAACAAACAAATTAAACACACAATGCAAATAAATACAAACAAAATTAAATAATTAGATTACAATAAACTAAACTAATTAGTGGTTAGAAATACTAATAAGAATAAGGTTTAATTAATTCACTCCCCGACAACGGCGCCAAAAACCTAATGTGCTGTCATGTAGGGTCAATTATTTGATTATCAAGTTTTAAATTTATATTTAGCCGACAAACCTAAAACAACACTTTAACGAGCAGTGTACCCGGTCAAGATGGAGTTCGCGGTAAGTAGGGTGTCGAACACTAAGAGTGAAACATTAATCCTATATTCTATCAGTATTTTAATTAGTTCTAATTAGTCTATTTACTGGTTAAACCTATGCTATATACGTTGTCTAATGATATAGGGGTTTTCAGCCTGAGAGACTGGCACAGGTTTCGTGGAGACAAATATCAATTCAATACACAATAAACACAAAAGAAGAAAATCAGAAGATAGAAAAGCGGTACAAGCCAAATGATAGAAAACTGTATTAGCCATATTAAATCCAGTTTAATGTTGGTTTGTTTGTTTTAGTGCAATGATTTACTTATCTCGAAGCGACATATCATTCTTAAGACTTAGGCGGGACATCATACTAAGACCTAGACATGACTAATCCTGTCACAATTAACGCATCCGCATAAAGCATTCTTTAGTTTAATTATAATCTATCATAGGGAATCAAAGCAGTGGTGATCCTGTTAAAACCCTAGCCCAACGGGACTTTACCCACTTATTGTTTGACGGTGTTTCATATACTGGTAGTCCACTATTTAAATCTTTATCAGTTAATTAAGAGCATGATTGCTGAAACATAAACGGGTCACCTATCGGTCCAACTAAGCTCATAATTCAAAGACAAAGACAGAACGTTATTTGTGATCCTATTGGTCCAGTAATATAAAACACGATATGGAGAGCTATCCCGATATATAGATTACTTTTTAGGTATCACTAGACCCAGTTGAATGATAGGTCGCATATTCAAAGACATAAACAAGTATGAGGTGATAAACATAATTAAACAATCAACGATTAATTAAGAAATCGATTTTAAAACAAACCAAACATTAAACTTTCATTAAGATGATTGTAATTATACAAGCGTAATTAAACAATGAAAATCGAACGATTAAGAGAGTAAAAATTACACGATGTCTTCTATGGATTCGTGATCAATGCTTGACCTTGGTGGATGATCTTCTCTTCTAAAATTCGTCTTTAATGAGTATGGTATAAAGAATATTATATTGCACACCGAAAACTCGTTTTTGAGTATTCTATTTATAGTGTCTGAAAAAGAATCGATACGCCGTATCTGGCAAGGTCGATACGGCGTATTGGGCTGGATTCCTTGGAGTGCGCGCTACGTTCTCAATCAATTAGTGATATCATTCCCAATTTACTTGATTTACTGTATCTTCGAATAGTTATCTTCATGGATACGGCGTATGTAAACAGAAGGGATATGCCGTATTGAGAATTGGTCAAACGTGTTTTCTTGTGAAGTCTTGGCGCTGATACGCCGTATCTCTTTTGTTGGATACGACATATGTAGTCATAAATCATCATTCTTCAAATGTCTTCGTTTTAGCTCTAAATTATGCGCCTTTTAGCTTGTCTTCACAAAACACTCCTGAATACTACATTTATCAACTTTAAAGCAATTAAGTACCAAATAATGCAATAATTATATAAAAATTGGGCAAAACAGATAGGATAAACGATATAATAAAGTGACGTTATTTGATGTCATCAATATTCAATCTTCAAGTGTTATTGAGTCACCACATTGTTGAGTCTCTCATTATTCTTCCACCATGAAAGAACTACCTCATTTCACATCCCACCTTTGTTCCTCAACATTGTTAACTAACAAAACACCAAACAAACCTTGAATTACTAATCATCTACTTTTGTCTCGATAGGATCATATGCACATCAATTGTTAGTGCAAATGATATACCAGTCTTTTCTATCAACCTCTCGTCAACACGTTCCTTCTTTAGTATTGCTCATCCTTTCCCACTTTTTGGCTCTATGGAATCATTTTCATTCACATCCAATAGCACATCGTCTCCATCCTCGTCTTATTTTATTTTTATTCTTTAAAAGTATATATATATTGACATATTTTGCCAAGATATTAAGTGTCATTAGTCTACTTTTAAAAGATCATTCTCATAATATTTTTGTGTCAATCAATAAACGAATCCCGTTCTTATTTATTAAAAGTCGGTCTAATCTTTCTCCGTAAACATACGTCTTGAGTCTTTTAATTATATCATTTAGATTGTTGTTTTAAAAATAATGTTTGCATGTGTCCAGCTTCTAACTTTCTTTTAAAGTGTCATACTTTAGAATACTAACACCTAAAATGCATGTCTAATTCCCCGCTAATATCTTGCTATATATATATGTGCACTTGTCTACTAACTTTGTTTTGTAGAATTATATTATAATATATAAATATATATATATAATATATATATATATTATAGAGGGACTTTATTTTCAGCATCAAATTAAGTGCGGGAACTCTCAAAAACATACATGCACGCCTTCAATAATTGTATTTCTACATATATGTTCTAAATAGAACAAATATGTTTTTGAAAAAACGTATTTTTTTTAAGATTTTGATGAGAAATTGGAAATACAATTTTTTTCTTTGAATATGCACACTTTCAAAAAAAAATTGTATATACAATTTCTCATCAAATTCCTTAAACATATTTGTTCTATTTAAAACATATGTGCAGAAATACGATTATTAAAGACGTGCATGTATGTTTTTGAGAGTTCTCGCACTTAATTTGATGCTGAAAATAAAGTTACACTATATATATATGTGTGTGTGTGTATGTGTGTGTGTGTGTGCACTTGTCAACTAACTTTGTTTTGTAGCACACATCCATATCTTGATTCCTTGGTGCCCCAAACAAGGGGGAGCACTTGCAAGCGTTCTACTCATTAAATTGCATCGAACTTCTCAAGCATCGATGGTAATTTATATATGGATCCGTTATAGTCAATATACAAGAAATGTAATTATCATGGGTACGCAATGAGCAAGGGAGAGCTAGAAGATATATGGGTAAATAGCATGGAGTTGGTTAAACCGTGATGATAGAAGACTTCACTGGGATGATGCAAGCTCACCTTTATAGGAAGATAGGATCGGGGATTGTCAAATACAATAAATGGTTCATTCGTACTCCAAATACTTCACCTCCTCCACTTCAAAATCACCCTTAACCTTAAGGTCCTCTTCTCACACCTTCAACATATATATTTGAAGTACCTACTTTATTTTCATGCCTTCTCCTCTCATTTCTCATAACGTCATCTAAATTATCCAAGAAATACAAAACCACCTCAACCTTATTTCTTATGTTGTCTTCTCATTCCTCCAACTAATATACTTGGATCACCTACCTTTTCCTCATTCCTTCAACCTTTACACTCGAAGTACCTACCCTCTTGTCTTGCCTACTTCTCACCTCTCATGACCTTTTTCTAAACTATCCAAGAAACACACAATCACCTTCACCTTTATTTTTCCTATCCTCTCCTCAAACCTATATACTCGGAGCACCTATCTTCTTCTCATTCCTCCAACGTATATACCCGGAGCACATACCATCTTCTCATATCCAAATAATACCTTTTTGCTTCGACAAAAAGGGGAGAAGGGAGTGTAAACGAGTAACTTTTAAACTTTACTATGTGTTATAGTTTACATAGTTTGTCATCATCAAAAAGGGATAGATTGTTAGTGCAAATATTACGATCTTTTTATGTTTTGGTGATGACAAACATGTGACTTGTAATACGTAACATAAAGTGCACAAGTTACTCGTAATCACAAATCATCAATGCATACATGCATCTGCATCTCTCGACGTCTCAAGTATGCATCAACACCGACATTTGTTTGCACCCGACATAAATCACATAAGGTATGTACAAACAACATTAAACTTGTAGGATGATCAAAGAAATAAGTTTTTGTCTTAAACTTTATATTTTTCTAAATATAACAAAATTATTTCTCAAAAATTATTTAGACAAATTATTTTTGAATTATAAAGAAATGTTTTATGTGGTAATTATTTCAAAATTCAAAATCTGGTTCTTTTTCCCCTAAAACATGTTAAACTTTCACCAGACAAGTTTGTCACCACAAAAAGACAAAAACAGGAGCGTATGTCGGGGCGATCCCTTAAATAAGCCGGCGGCCCCCTTAAATATCTGGCGGCCCCCTAATATATCTGGGACCGCCGTTTCCTGACAGGTTGTTTTTCAGCTCCTATAAATAGTGGGTCACCTCTAACTATTTCACAACTCTTTTGTACGATTTTTTTTGGAACGGCGATTTTATTAGAAACAAAAACTAGCAAGGAGCTAGATTACAAAACAATAATATAGGGGTTTTTGAGCCATTCGTTCCATCCGAACGAGGCTTTAGATCTATACTTACACCAATAAAATGAACTAGCAATGACATTATCAATAAGCATCGACTTCGAAGGTTTTCTCTCGTCAAATAGGAGCTTGTTTCGATAGATCCAAACGTACCACCAAATGGAGTACCAAACTCCTTCGAACATCTTTTTGAGTTTGGAATCCATAAGAATTGAAACAAGCCAAGACTTCCATTCTGCATATGAGTTCAAGTTTGCGTGATCCAAATTCCACCAGCTCAAAACCTTATTAGCAATGTCCCGAACCAATCCACACCTAAAGAACAAATGGTCCGTCGATTCAATAGCATTATCACAAATGGGACACGACATATCCTGAATGTCAATACCTCTACGAGAAATGTTGAACCGGGTAGGTAAAGCATCGGTCTTGATTTTCCAGGCAAGAACGTTGATTTTTATCGGGACACACTTTACCCATCTAGTTTCTTCTCCAATATTCGGAAGGCATATCTCATCGATACGTCTACGAGCAGAGGCCACCGAAAATATACCCGTACTCTCCAGATTCCAATTCCATCTGTCAGCCGAAGGCACGATAGTGACAGAACGAACCAATTCTACCAAGCTGTCGAATTGATTTTGCTCGATACCCCCTCTAGGAATTCGACGGAAGGAGCAGACCAAACTCGTGTCGCCTATCTTGGAACTAACAGTAACATCCTTTGAGGATTCAAGCGCGTATAATCTGGGAAAAATGTCTTTAAAAATGCCCCTAGTATGCCAATGATCCAACCAGAATTTGGTGGACTCCCCGTTTCCCATCTTATGAGTCAGATAATCAAAAACGTACATACCTTTTCTTTGGAGAGATCGAACTTCACTCAAAATCGAAAGCCAACATGATTTGCCAGTAGAAGTCCATTCCGAATGAATTTTACCACCCACACCGTGAATAGCCACAATAACTTTAGTCCAAAGAGAGTCTTTTTGCGAGAGAAACTTCCAAACCCACTTAATCATCAAGCCTCTATTTAACGCAAATAAGCTAGACACACCTAGCCCGCCTCGTTTTTTGTCTGTCAAAACATTGTTCCATTTAACCCAAGAAGCCTTTTTACTACCCGGATCATGGCCATTAAAGAAATGACTTCTAATAGACTCCAAGATATGAAGCACCTTTGAAGGAACTTTGAAAATAGACATGTGAAAGACTGGAATAGATCCTAAAACCGATTTCAACAAAGTTAAACGACCACCAATAGATAAAGTTTTGGATTTCCATTTGGAAAGCCGAGACTTCACTTTTTCAACTATCTCTTGCCATGCTTGAACACGTGTCATAGAACCTCCCACTCTAGTCCCAAGATAGTAGAAAGGACACTTAAGAACGAGACATCCTAACTTTGCAGCCGCTTGGATGACCTGAGCACTTTCCACATTAATCCCCATTATCTTACTTTTGTTCAAGTTAATCTTAAGGCCCGAAGCATGAAAAAAGCATTTCAAAACGTGAATCAAAGTGGAGATATTACCGTCACTCCACTCCCCTAAGAAAATAGCATCATCCGCATAGAACATATGCGAAAGACATAAAGATTGATCTAACACAATACCTTTAAACATCCCCGCGTTTACGATCCTTTGAAAAGATAAATGAAGGCTCTCCATCACGAGGATAAAGAGGAAGGGGGATAAAGGATCGCCTTGTTTCAACCCTTTATAGAATTGGAACTCATTCGTAGGACATCCATTGACAAGAATAGAACCCTTAGAAGAAGTTAGGCAACTTTGAATCCAGTTACGCCATTTACACCTGAAACCGAACTCTTTAAGAACATCATCTAAAAAATCCCATCTAATCGAATCGAAGGCCTTTTCAAAATCGACCTTAAAAATTAGAGTTTTCTTCTTCTTTTTGGTACACCACTGGAGAATCTCATTAAGAATAAACGGACCGTCTAACATTTGTCTTTCGGCGATAAATGCAGATTGCACTTCATTAACAATGTCCCCCAAAACATTAACAAGCCTGTTAGACAAAATCTTGGCAATGATCTTGTAGATACTTCCAATGAGGCTAATAGGTCTAAAGTCCTTGACCAAGTTAGCGTCCGGGACTTTTGGGATCAAAGCTATAAATGATGAGTTACAACCAGGAGGAATTTCTCCATGAATGAAGAAATGATTTACAGCCATATAAACATCGTGCTCAATAACAGGCCAAAAATGCCGATAAAAGCCAAAAGAAAACCCGTCAGGGCCCGGGGATTTGTCTGTGCCACAGCCCCAAACAGCCATTTTAATCTCCTGTTTAGAAACTTCTCGCTCAAGGTCCTGACTTTGATCTTCGGAAATAGTTTTTGGAAATCTCATATCAATATTAGCACCTTTCAGTTCTTTCTCTCTCTTGATCTCACTAAATCTCTCTAGATCTTTGATCACTCAACTTGGTTAATCTTGTTTAAATGTGATCAAATCTTCTATCCTTCCATCCTTTCCTCAAGTGTAAGAGAAGAACTTTCGTCATCACCAAGATAAGAAGTTATGTAGTCTAGTTAGTTCATTTGTAACAATTGTTACATATAGATCTAGTCCAAGTCTTTCATTCTTGTGTAGTTGTGTAGATCCGGATAGTGTATAAATCCGGAAGTGTTGATGTTGTGTCAGTTAGTATTTCGGTCTTCAAAAAGTATGGGTGATAGATTGGTTCTAGCTAAGATTAGGAATCGACATCCAGCTTAGTGTCGAAAAATAATGTAAGCGGCGTGGTTTATGTGTTTAGGCCATAAAACACATGGTTTGTTATGTTGGGCCATAAAACATAACGGGTTTGGTTGTACCCGAAGAAGGACTCAACATCTAGCTTAGTGTCAGAAAATAATGTAAGCATTGGTATAAGGTTTTCTCCGCCGAAATGGAGCTTGTTGATTAGTGAAGTAACTCTCGAGTTGGATACTCAGGGAGTGGAGTAGAGCGAAGAGGAGCTTCGTGGCCGAACCACTATATATCATCGTCTCCGATTTGAATTTTCTTTTACCTTTCGCTTTACTTATTTTTTTACATTTATTGCTTTACTTTAATACTTGCATTGCGATCATGATTTCGTTGATTGTTGTGTTTATCATTTTACTTATGGTTGTGTAGTTCTTTGTAGTGAATATTGTGAGTGTGGTTGTATTGTTAGATTATGTATTAGTAATTGTAGATCTATAATCAACACTTCTCATATTGTGTCAAACTTGATTGGTGATTTGATACAAAAGATTTAAAGTTTTTAAATGAAAACGTATTCACCCCCTTCTACGGTTTCCACAATTTCAAATGTATATTTAAATATATATTTTAATCTTTTTATATTACTAGACGAGTACCCGTGCATAGCAACGAGATTTTATAGCGGCATGTAGTTATAGTAATATTTTGGTTACACAAAACGTTACACAATACACTTAACCAAAATATTATTACTACTATATATCACTATAAAATCTCGTTACTATGCACGGGTACTCGTCTAGTACTTATTGAAATAACGTAAATTAGTAAGGAGTTTTTGTGTTTTCATTGTCATTAAAAAGCACTTCCAATACGTATCACATAAAGATCTCATAAAATTTGATTTGAATCATTCGTAACAGATTCCACCTCCAGCAACTCATTTTAATATCAACATTTACGGTCTCGTAAATCTATGAAGTACTCCGTAAATGCAAGCAAAATTATCTCTCACCCCAAGAGTAATGAACTTTGTTGTGCAACACAAAGGACTTGAATAACAATCGAGGAAATCAAAAGGGTCGTAGACTTAACCCTAGCATATTAAAATTAAATGAAAATAAATTGAATTTTTTTGGGTAAAGAACTTTAACTATCGATTTATATTTTATTCATGTTCTAAACAAGCAAAAGAACCCGCGCGTTGCGGCGGGACTAATTTTTTCCCGAATAATTTCTTTTGCGTTTCAGGAGTTTTTTTTTGGCGATGCGTTATGGCGGGGTTAATTTTTAATATTTTCTTTTTTTTTTGTATGATTCGGGGAAAAAAAAATTGCGTTGGGACGGACTAATTTTTTCCTGAATATTTTCTTTTTTTTGGAACGGTTTTGTAATTTTTTTTACGGGAATTTTTGTGTAAGAAAATCGTAAATAGTTAAAAGGTGAGGGTCCGTTTTGTTTTTTTTTTTACTTTGGGCCAGATTTTAGGCTATTTTTGGGTTGTTTTTTTTTTGGCTAATTTTTTCCCGGATATTTCATTTTTTGTACGATTCGGGAAATTTTTTTTTGCGTTGGGACGGGTTAATTTTTTCTCGAATATTTTCTTTTTTTGGGACGGTTCGATATCTTTTTATTTGGGCCGATGAATGTAAAAAAGTTGTGAACAATAAAAACTTGACGTGTTTTTTTTGTTAATTTTTTTACGGGATTTTTTGTGTAAGAAAATCGTAAATAGTTAAAAGGTGAGGGTCCGTTTTGTATTTTTTTTTTGGCTAATTTTTTCCCGGATATTTCCTTTTTTTGTACGATTCGGGAAATTTTTTATTGCGTTGGGAGGGGTTAATTTTTTCCCGAATATTTTCTTTTTTTGGGACAGTTCGATATCTTTTTATTTGGGCCGATGAATGTAAAAAAGTTGTGAACAATAAAAACTTGACGTGTTTTTTTTGTTAATTTTTTTACGGGATTTTTTGTGTAAGAAAATCGTAAATAGTTAAAAGTTGAGGGACCGTTTTGTATTTTTTTTTTCCATTCCTACTTTGTGCATACAAATTATAAATAAAAAAAATAAAAAAAAACAAAAAAAAAAACGGGCTGACCCAAAAATTGGAGCCCGTTACTGTAGCAACTGACCCACTGTCAAAACGACAGTGGATCAGTCAACAAATGTGTATATTTATAATTAGATATCTGATCGAGTTGGGTTATTTAGTCAGTTTTACGATTATTAAAATTCGCTGGAATTTAATAAAAATAAAATAATACAATAGTTTCATACATTAAAATGAGTTGCTTTAAGGAAAAAACTTGATTTCTCTATTAGTAATAATAACATTAAGATGCAAAATCATATGTTAAGTAATGTAAGAACGAGAAGTATGATGCGCGATAATAAAGAAATACGGAGTATCATACAAAGACTGTTAACATGCAAAACGAGTTAATTTTTGGATTACAAGAAACACAATAAACATATTCAAATGTGTTAACCAAACACATTAAAAAAACAATGTGTTAATCTTAAAAATTAACAGACGATCGTGATATAATCGTTGTTAATTTGGTGAGACGACCAAAGTTGAATCAGATTTATTTTGAGATGCGGCTATAATAATTACACAACCTAATTTATCATATAACTTGATCGTATAACCTACTGATGCTTTGTTCATATGGCTTCGACAAATTACCATATATAACTTGATCGTATCTTATGGTTAATCATGTATTCACATACAACTCATATGCATTCGTATTAAGAGTGGAGATCAATCTTATCTTCATATGCTTTCTAATTAGTAAATATAGGATGCCAAGACTAAAACATATCTATCTTAATAACTACTAGTTGGTTACCCGCGCATAGCGGCGGCAATAAAAAATTTAATAACTCAACTCTTTACGCAATTTCCTATCCGCTTAGTAATTTCGTTTCACAACACTTTGAATGCATGTGTTCGTTGTATGTGTTCGTTTGGGTTTCCTGTAGCTTTTCCGGAACACCATATTAACATCATCATTCTCGCATGTAAAAAGACAACACTCTCTCCGAAAGTATATAGTTTTAATGTATCAAGTTTATATTTAATTAAGGTTAAAGTTGTAAAAAATATAATTCAACATAAAATAAACCCACTAAAAATGTAAAAAACAAAATTATAAAAATATATCAAAATTGATGTTAAATTAAAGAGCATAAAATTTTAAAAAATATGGTGAAATTAGATCATAATAAAATTAAATTGATAAAAAGATATTTCAATTTGAAAATAAAGGTGTTTTTTTAATCAAAATGTGACACATGTCACTTTATGATGTGGTTCTCTAAAATGAGATAGATGGTGAAGATTGCACCTCCTTATCTTAATTTTTAATGGGTCCCACATTATAAATGCTTTATATAGTAGTATAAATATTACCAAATGACACAATAGAAAATGAAAACGTACCGTAATTAATAGTTTAATACAATATATGTTACGTATATCTATACTATCTAATAAAACACAGTTTAGAACAACCCTTTAAAGCATAAGAATTAATTATCCCATTAAATTTTCTTATGTGGACTACCTTAATTAACCACAAATGTACAACACCATATTGCACCATCATTAAAAACATGCATTAAAAACATTCATCAGTTTCAATTAACATTATAATATTCAAAAAACGCATTCAAAACCTACCATTAATTGATTCTTCTTCTACAATCTTCTATAATTAGTTACAATTCCATATGAATAATCGGTTTCAAATTATAATATTCAAAACGCATTCAAAACCTAACATTAATTGATTCTTCTTCTACACTCTTCTACAATCAGTTACAATTTCATATTAATAACCAATCTCTCTTTAACACCTATTAACCAATCTCTCTCTAACACTGATTCAAAAAAAATATATAAGCAACATATTCAATCGTACAACACCCAATACATATAAGCAACATAACCAATCTCTCTTTAACACCTATTAGAACAACCCTTTAAAGCACACCAATTAAATTCGCTGACGTGTTTGAACTGATAGGCTATACATATTTTTGTCAAGTACAACACCCAATACATACTATTCAAAACTGCTATTAATTTGTGTTTAATATCGCCCCATAAAAAACATCCCCTAAAAATAAGCCACAATCAACTCCCTTATTCTATCAATCAAACAAAACTTTAAAACCATTTCCAGAAATAAATTTCTACACCTTCATTCAAACAGAATCAACAAAATTCTTGGGTCAAAGCCACTCATTCATATGTTGTCACCGATTTAACTTTGGTAAGTTTTTTTGTTCCTTGATTTATTTATATCCTAATCCTAAGTTAAATTTAAGGCATGTTTGGCAGCTGTGTTTCAGAGGGTTTAGGCTCAAAGAAATGTGAAATCACTTGTTTGGTAGCTCTAAGTTGATGTGGCGTGAAGGGTTCATCCCCCATTTCTCAACCTCACTCACCTTATTGGGTTTTGAACATTTTACCATATCTATTTATTCTTAATAAATTCTGAGCCACATATTTAAGTCTCATTCTTATTTTTTTTGAAAAAAATGTATTTTATATAATAATTAACTTCTAAATTATATGTATACAATATTTTTTTCTCTTTTCTTCTTTTCTTTCAAACCTACATAAACTCTTAATTCAAATCATAACCCAAATCTAAATCTAAACCCACATACAAACCAAATGCACCCTTAAATCATAATCTTAACCCGTCTATAAACCAAACAACGGACCCTAAATCTAAATTCTAAACTCATCTTCAAACCTACCAGACCTAAATTTATTGTAAATGTTTCTTTATTTAAATTATTTTTGTAATGTTTTTTATTTGAGAAAAAAAGTAGCTACTCACTCTATTTTAAAATTATTGTCCCCTGATAAAAAAACACACTGTTTAATAAAAGTGCATTTATTATTGTTCTCTTTCTTATTTTTTAGCAAAATGACAGTTTAACCCTTAGCTGATTAATTAGAGGGAGATTTCTCAAAGAGGTAAAAAATCAAAATGAGAATGCCATTCTACCCTAAACAAAAAGGTTTTGCCAAAATAGCTTAGGACAACTGAGCAACTTTAAGAAGATTTTGACACGTGTCTATTATTTTAATATTAAGTACAAATTGATTGCCAGAAATACAATATGTTGCCCATAAGTACAATAGGTTGCTCAAAAAAATTGTACTTTAATATTAAAAAAATTGACACGTGTCAAATTCTTCTTAAGTTGCCTTAGTTGCCTTGTGTTATTTTGAGAAAACCTTTTTGTTTGTGGTAGGATGACATTGTCATTTAACATTTTGGACCCTTTTGAGAATTTTCCCTTAATTAATATCTTCGTTAAAGTTTATAATAATAATTTCAAACAAAGATATACTCCCTCCCAAGGTTGTAAGGATCAGGATCCTACCCAGGATTGTTTTTCCCGTTGCAAGATCGGAATCGCATGATCGTATGAGGATCGAACTAGGATCGGAAATGCCAATAAAGATCTTTTTCTATTAGGAGTTACACATTTTTAGAGAGTATATAATATCAAACACACCTTAATGCGACTTTTTTTTAATGAAAATGTACCATATAAATAGAGATAATGCAATGTCTCAATTAAGTTCAAGTTTTAACTGTTAGATTAATTTGACTGGACTTAAAGTAGGCAAAAAAAAAGAACATCGACTTCTAATAGAATCCGATTGTTAAAGATCCTACGATCGTGTGTGTGATCCTACGATCCTACATCGATCCTGCTCAATTTGAGATAAAAACACGGCCTGTAGTAGGATCAGATCGTTTACGATACTACGATCTCGCATGCGATCCTACGATCCTACACCGATCCTGCTTAAATTAAGATCCTACAACGATCCTGATTGTTTTCTATATGTGGGATCGTAGGAGCATACGATCATACGATCAGGATCACGATTTTGACAACCTTAAAGAACACTTTAATTAATTAACTAAGGGTAAATCTGTCATTCTGTCAAAAAGTAAAAAAGAAAAAGCAGTAATAAATGCACTTTACTTAAACTGTGTGTTTTTTATCGGGGACAATAATTTTAAGACTGAGAGAGTAGTAAATTCGTTTAAACTTTTCTACTATCTATTTTTACTAGACGAGTACCCGCGCATAGCGGCGGAAATTCCTAGCGGCCGATAATTAACGATATGCGATATAGTGTGCTAAGTTTTCGTGTAACGTTCAAAATAGAACGTGAAAAGATCAAAATGTAATTGCAAACGGTTGTAACATGCGATAATTCAACTGAAGAAAAAATTCTTAACATTTATCAAAATCATATAAAAACAAGTACTGAAACTGAAAATAAAATATTACATTAATTACGAGATAATAAATAACAACGTACGTTACTCGTCGCGTAAAACTTCTTGGTACATCCGTTATTTATTATCACCCAAGTAATTAAATACGTGTTTGTTCTACTATGTATTTTCTTAATTTGTTGAAATTGACTTTGTTCTACTATATTTTTTCTTAATAGTGCTAAAACAAGTTAGAAAACAATATGATCTTAAATACATCCCTTAAATATATTGCCAGCCATTAAGCTTAACTCTTTGTAAATTGACTTTGCTCTACTATATATTATCCTAACAAGTGAAACTGCGGCCCGTGCGTTGCGCGGGTCATGTTTTTGCTGGATTATTTAGCGTATATTTTGTTCCAGATTTTAAGGTTATTTAAAGTCACTTTGTATGTCATGAGTTTTTGCTGTCATATTTTTTAAATTTGAAAGGTTTTTTTTGGTAATTTTATAAATTATTTTATACATGTTCACGTTTTGGAAAAGTTTTTTTTCTTTCAAATACATATTAAACTTTGACAATTTTATAAGTTACTTATGATGCATATATTTTGGAAGATGCAACGATGTATGTTGCGACGATGTATGTTGCATTTATAATGCACATAGAGGGCCATGTATATTAAGAAACAATTTGAACGTGTCAATCAACATAAGTTATCCCAAAAGTTATGTAAATAAATGAGGGTTGAAAAGGTATTTGTTAACTTTCAGAATTAATAGTATGTTTATAGAGTTTCTAAGTTGTTCGCACAAATATGTACACGGTATTTAAATCACAAACATTAGCATACAATAAATTGTTCGCATATTTAGAGGGTGTTTGGGATTGCTTATTCAAAATAGATTCTGCGTTTTAAAAACGAATAATCAGATAATCAGCTGTTACAAAACGTTATTTCAAAATATAGTGTTTGGATTTGATTATGCGGTTTGATATCGTAATAATCAGATAATCACATTTATAAGTGTTTGGCAAATCAGATTATCAAATAAACTAATATGTAAATTGACTAAAAAAGACATTATTATATATTGGTTATGTTTTACATTATATATTACTACAAATAAACATTTTTCTTAGGCAATATATTTGCATAAGAACCGTATCTATTTTCTAAAATATATACAGTATATATTTGCAAAATAATATAAAACATTGTTTTGAGTCACATTATTACAAGAGTCTTGTATAAATAAAAATATGTTTTGGTCCAATAAAAGAATATTATTCTCACACATTCACTTTATCTTTTGACTTTATCCTCATTCTCATTTTCATCCCCATTTTCATAGCAGCCAAAACACCCTAGTCAATATTTCCATAATCGAGCTTCTCCAACATTGATTTGGGTGTCACCAAAAAGTTTGTGGTTGATCAGTGAGAAGGATACAATTGCTGAGAATAATATATAAACTGTTAAAGATTTGCTTTGATAATGAGGAAGTGAATGAAAGTAACATTTGAGAGGAAGAAGACGAATGTATTATCTGAGGGTATATGAAATATTTCACAAATAATCAATGGGCCTCTTAAATCACGTTTTCAAAAAGCACCAACTCACCTGCTTTTTCAAAACAACGTTTTGAGGCTTCAAAACGCAAAAAAGTGCTTTTATGATTTTGGTATCCAAACACTAAGTTCAGATTATTTGCATTTGAAAACTGAAATAATCAGATAATCTTGATGCAAACGCAATCCCAAACACCCCCTTAAATCTTTCGCATATTTAAATCTCGAGGAATTATAATAACGTTATTAAGTTATCTTTCGCATGTTTCAATCACAATAAATTGTTCGTAAATAGGACTTTAAAAACAATATATATTTCAATCATAATAAATGCATTGTTTACTACTTAATAATCATACCAAATATACCCAAATTATAAAAAATGGAAACACAATAAATACAAATTCGCCACACTTTACTATCATTTCAGTGGACAAAAGTCAACTTACTATCATATCTTTCAATCGTATATTTCAGTTCAGCCATGTATTTTATTGATCGAATACTTTTAATAGATAGTTTCCAAGGGTCGTACATTTTTAAGAGATTTTACTTTTCAAAGTTTGTTGGTTTTTCTTTTATTGATAAGTAGAGATTTTAAAAATTCAGATTTACAAAAATTAAATAAAAACAGATTTGTAAAAATAACTATAAAATCATATTTGTAATAGCGACGGGAATTTCTAGCGATAAATAGTTGTACTGATGAAAAAAGTTTATAGGTTATAAATGAAAAATAATAAAAGTTTGATGGTTTGGAGATTAAACATAATGTTTTGAAACCCGGTTCGACCCAGCCGGTTCAACCAGTTCTGGTAAAAAAAATGGGTCAAATTAAACCATTTTTTATACCCTATTAATTCAAAACTTCAATTATTATACAACATTTTATTTTACAATACTTTTATACCCTATTCACTTATTTAATTAACAACTTTAATCATTATACAACCTTTTCTTTTACACTACTTTATATCGAATCAATTTTTTATATATTCTTGTCGGCTGACTATCTTTTGATTATTGCTCTCAAAATAATTGTGTCGCCTGCTAGTTGCTATTGGGGCCCTCTTTTCTTTGTCCGCTCCTTTTTTTATATTCTTTTCGGCTCCTTTTTTTATCCTTTTTTTCTTATTTAAAAAACAACTTATCCCTTATGTTCATTTACAATGATGTATTATATATCTTGGCTCCTAATTCAAATTATTCAGTTTGACTTGCTTTATGAAAATTTAAGCTTTTCCAATTCTCCGTGTATAAGCTATTCAATTTCGACCACTATAACAAATTTCTAGGTTTTCCACTTTCATAGAACGACAACATGTTGCATCAAATTTAAATGGCACACACCCAAATTAAGACAACATTTATACACCCAAATTACAACAAACTATATAACAATTTATACATAAACTTAACACAGCCAAATTACTACAAATTTTACATAGCAAAGTTACAACATTTATACAACAAACTTTATAACAATTTTTACAAGAACATACAAATACGTTTTCACACGAGCGGCTTGATTTTTCGTCGAGCAGCTAGGTTTTCCGGCGAACAAATTTTTTTCCGACTAGCTGCGGCTGTCAAGAAAAACGTAAAAAAAAGATTTAAAACGTACATATAGATCTATAAATAAAACTTATGAATCTATCTAAAAAATATATTATAAATCTATTAAAAATACCGTCATTGTCGTAAAAAAAATTATATAACCTGTTTTTTCCGGCGACGCGAGACGGCAACAACGATATAAGCGACGACTGTAAAACATGAAGATTCTTGTGGTGGTTATGTGGTTGTCGGCATTAGTGGAAGAATCCGGCGAGTAGATCTGAAAAAAATGTCAAAAGATTTAAAAATACAATAAATATATCTATTTAAAAAGAAAATCAAAACATGTAGAATCTTGTGGTGGTGATGTGGTTGTCGACAATAGTGGAAGAATCCGACGCGTTAGAATGTTTGTGAAAAATGAATGAGGATGGTTGTTTATATAGGGTCTTCAAAACACTTTGGTGATAAAATGTGATTTTAATATTCCCACCAATGGGTCAACCTAGGTATTAAAATGTATTTATAGATGAGGCAATCATGAGTCAATAATGAGATTAAGTTTTAAGGGTATTAAAATGTTTCCATTAATCGACTCATCTGTTATATGCGACCGAAATCATGAGGATGGTTTTTTAAGTGTACAAATGATATAATGATATATGCGTTTCAGCGTTAATTGTTTAAGTTTTCATTTTTCAGTTTTCGATATAGATTAATTTCGGACTCAAAAGAGTATTTTTGTTTGACCATGTTTAGTCCGTTCCTCGTGCGTGGTCTCTGCTATAGACACCACCAGAAATGAACAATCATACCCGAATGCTAACACCTAACAGGTACTCAATTATTTTACTCATAAAATCCGCCTTGTAAATTTCGTAACGTAATTGTACTAATTGTTACTCCGTAGTTGAATAGCCTACCTACTTTTATAACACCAAATTATAAATAACAGTACTGCCTTTGATGATATGTTAAGGCTTAATTACATTACTATTATAGTATTATTTCATAATTCAAATTTGTTGGCGAACAATATTATTAGATTATATGTTTTTCGTGATAATCACCTTACGCCAAGGCGGGGGAATTTTAGGAAATAACTTTATCGCACACTATGTCATACAAAAATGGTACAGTACGCGTGCAAATATGATACAAAAACGATAGCTACGAAGTTGTGATGATTGGCGGTACTTTCTAGTTAGCATAGGTCAAGATTTTTATTATAAATTAGTAGCTTGTTTAGTTTGTACCATGTGTTATATTAATTGTATTTTTGAACGTGGGGAATTAAATAATTGTAAACATAATGCTTAAAATCTATTTTTGGAAATCTTAAAAAAAATCGAGGAATGAGAGTCTAAAATGCATTATAGGTAGTTTAGATTAGATGAGATGATATGGTGACATTGTGATACATGAGGCATATAAGGGCGAAATACTACAATTTGAAAGTGTTTAACACGATTGAGAAGTGTTATCTAGAACCAACAATATGTAACATACTTAGATCTCGATGCAGGTGTATGTAATATAATTGCGCTTAAATTGATGTAACATGGTAAGATTACACAAATGTAATTATGTAACATACAGAACAAAGTATGTTATATACAATGGCAAAAAGGTGAAAATACGTTACGTTTTGTTGCAACTAACTGTACGCGGAGGACTCATAATTTGAATTTGATTCTAAAACCTGCAATATTTGTTTAGAGAACCCGATACAGAGACAATATCATATACAAGAACAAAACCTCTCACTTGTATTGTAACAAACAATGCTTACACTTACACATATCTCACTGATCTTCAAAAAATACCAGTTTCGGCTTTTTTACAATAATCACTTCCAATCTCACACTAACAATACCACTTTTTAAAAAATCAAAAAAATCTCAACTCCTCACCTGAAAATTTAATGGAAAAAAGAATGAACAAAAAAAAACGCATTCTTAGCACTCATGGTATCAAACTATGGCTCCCTCGGATACAAAATGGGATTTGAAATCAATTACTTACAAACGGACATCTGTTTTTTGTTTTCTTTTTCTGTTAACTTCGCGTATAAATAAAGCGTTTTTCAATCTATTTGCTGCAGCAGGAAGTGGAAGTCGGATCTTTGACGTAAAAGTGGCGGTGGATCGATATCAGATAAGTCGACTTCTAGGAAAGACTGGGATATTTCTTCCAAAGAGAACGGTATGCTGAATAATATCAAAAAAGTTGTTAGTTAGTAGTGCGTTTTACCTTTTCAGTTTTGATTATAGTTATATGTTTTGTTAGGATTGTTACCTGGAATCGACATCAAGTAAGAAAGAATTGTTGGGCATACTGATTGAATCTTCTGCCATTAGTGATCTCATCTTGCCAATTACCTAAAACACGTAATTTGAAGTAAGTAAACATTATGGCGTTTTTAGTTATTATGAGGATACGGAATGAAAAATGTTCCTTACATCTTGAGATAACCCTTGGGCTCCATATTTGTCATCCCAAAACATAGTTCCGATACGATATATTTGTGGAATACTCAAAATCTACGTCAAAAGGAATATTAGAAATATAGCAGAGATTAGCTTTGGCTATTATATATGATAGTAGAAGTGTATATGAGCAAATTACCGGGCAGAGTTCATTTGTGATCTCCTCCAATGACTTTTGAGTCTTTTGGTGTGATACCTGCACGAGATTTGTATTATACTTCGTCTATCTTTAACGTTAACTAGCTTTATGAAATTTTATGTAAAAGTGCAGAACATCATACCAGTAAACCAACAGCTTGCCTTATGTGTTTTAACTCCTCCCATGATGATCCAGCATACTGCATGATTGCATAAGATAAAATGCAGTGAATTGTTGTTCGAGTCTTAGATAAAATCGTTTTTAGGCTGTACAGAAGGTTTGAAGGAATCATAGTTACCTGATCGGTTGCTTTATTGCACCATTGTTCAAGTTCATGCAGACCAGACTTAACATATTCTCCGTTACTAAATGAGCAGCATTCACGGCGAAGTAATAAGCTGCAAAGTCACAAAATATTCAGTATTTGAAACCTAAGTAGCATTAGTAAAATGTGTTTTAAAGTATTAAATTAAGGTACATTACCTATTGAAGAACTGCACATCTATGAACGAGAATACCTGACTGAAAATTTTCCTTGTGATTATTGAAGGGACCTAAAGATAACCCGATTAGAATTCCCAATGCTAAACTACCTGCTAATTGGATGGATTTTTTTTTCTACTTACATAATTTTCAGACAATATTGCCAAAGTGTTATTCAAGCTATTAACGATGCTTTGCCAGTGGATCATTGATGCCTGCTGCTTTGCCACGATATTTGAAAGAATATTTCTTGATACCCCTCTTGTTGGTCTGACCCTTGTAGATCTTGGTGCCTGTTAGTTTATTCGTAGGTTAATATAATAAAATGTGCCTCTAACGGAGAATCTTTAGTGGATAAATTATCTATTCTTTTGTTCAAACTTTTTTACCTGTATACACGAATTTAGAAACGGGCTTATTTCTTTCTTCAAGCTGTCACGGATCATTCCATATAATTTTTCCACACAGGCTGTTAGATGTTGCTTGAATAGAAGAGCGGGATACTTGGCCTCTATTTTTGACTGTGTGTTTGGCTTCCCTTCCATTCCACTATAACCACTAGAGATACCCGTGTTCATAGGAGATGTACGAAGACCCTGGTAATTGGTAGTTAAGAATTTGAGAATAGTAACTGAAATGTTTCCAACACATGAAACACGTTAAGAAGAGCTTACTTGTGTCATTCGACCAAACAATGTGCTTGGTGAGGTACGGTTACGATATGGAGACTTATAGGGTGAACCACTTGCTTTGATTGTACTTTGTAGTAGGAACAAAAGTGTTGAAGTTGTTGTTAGCCAATACGCTAAATCTTTGATGTTTTCTTGAGTCTTCATGATACGAATCACACAATTAGCTTGTATTTAAAATAAAATGTTCCCACGAACACGTCTATTTTGAATTAAACTGAATACTACCTCAATAGAAGCTCGAATTGTGTGAATAATCCTATCAAAGATATGTGTCTTCTCGGCTTCAAAAGACCTCCACTGAACTAACGTTTTGTACACAATACATGCGGAAACAGGTCTGGTTTTGTCAAATCGCTTATCTTCCAACAGACACTTGATCAAAACATCATGGTTTTCCTGAGTGTGGTAAAAACAGTTAAAGTAGTTTATAAAAGAACAGTGAAAGAGTCAAAGAGTTCTACGTAATGAGTTTCAAACTTATACCTGCTGTCTGTCTGTTAGTGATTTTTGTTTTGTTAGAGAGGACATGGTGTTGTCAAACTCCTGATAAAACAATTTTATTAATCAGTGTATCGATACATTAATGCTAATAGTTTTTTTTAAGAATTCAATAAGTCATTTTGTAATATTAGTTTTATACCTTCGTCTTTTCTTGCTGCACATGTGGTGTCTCAAAGTTATCCTTCGTTTTATGACCATTGTCCAAACTCTGTGGCGTTTCAAAGTTATCCTTTGTTTTATGACCATTATCCAAACTCTCTGGTGTTCCAAAGTCATCCTTCGTCTCATGACCATTATCCAAACTCTGCAATGTCATAAAAGATTTAATATTAGGTCCACCTTCCATCTGAAAGGAATTGCCACGCGGTCAAATTGGTCAACTGTACCTGTAGTTGTGGGGATTGCTTTTCTGGGGTGGTTACAATTATCTGCTCCACGACCACTTTCCGGTTGCGGAGTATTTCATTCTCCGACTCTAATTCTTTAATCTTGTTTCTGAGTCTGAAACAAATTAGAAGCGTTAGTTTTTTAATTCTTATAAAAATATTACCAAAAATGTAGTGGTATATTTTATGCAGTCTTACTGTTCAGTTTCTTCAGCGAGGTCCTCATTAGTTGACGCAACCAATGCTTCCTGGCGCAACACCTGATTTTCTGATTCTAGGTTGGACAAGTTTGCATCTAACCTTTCAATGGTCTCCTGAAGTCCTGAGATTTTAACTTGTGATTCCTCTAACTCTTTAAGTCTTTCTTTGCTCTCATTTTCAACTTCATTGTACTTCTGCTCAAATTCCTCAAATCTCTTCTTCAGCCCCACAATTTCATCCTGCACATAAACAGATAGTATAAGGTCGACTTTAACTAACTAAAACAGTAAACTACATAAATCGCTCATGTAGTTTGGTTAAAATAATGGAAGTTGTCCCTCCTTAATACTACTATTTGCATAAGAGGTTCTTGATTTCACTGATTCTGCTCACTTTTGGTCCCATTTTTGTGAACACAATTAGCAACAGTTATGCAGATAATATCTACGAGGGCCGATTTCTGTATTTTACTCAAAATAATTGGAATGACCGGATGTAAAAATCTTGAAAATACCTCAAGTTTATGATTATGATCTGTTAACTCTTCCACTTTAGTATTGTCTACCACTGGTACTTCTCTAATAACTGGAGGGGCTGTTTCAATAGCTATTTTTGCCGCTTCTTTCTCAAGAAGGATTTGCTGGTGTGCCTCATCCAGTTTTCCTTGCATTTCTTGCAAAGCATTTTGCAACTTTGTGATTTCTTGTCCTTTTGCTTCTTCAAGATCAACCTACAAGTAACAAACGCATTAAAAAACTCGCTTTTTTTTATTACAATTTGCATTTGCTATTCGAGCATATAAAACATTGTACCCTTTGATGCTTTTCAAAGTCTAATCTCCATGTTAGCTCTTCAACACGCTTCTCCAGCTTGTCCTTAGCTTCTCTAAGGGCCCCGTTATCTCGTGCAGCCTGCAATAAACGAAATTAAATCATGCGGTCAGTTTTGAGTAGATGTTACTTCTGTTTTTACAAAAAAGTATATATACTCACCATCTTTAGCATCCTTAGTTCTTTCCTTGCTACCTTTGATCTCCACAAACATTGAAGTGTAAGGGTTGCTTTCTGTTTGTTCTTATAAACAGAACGGGCATGGAATCTCCTCCATTCAGTCTGCAGAACAAGAATTGTTAGCAAATCAATATTCATTAACAAAAAAAAAAAAATTTTAGGAAACAAGATAGATACAGTACCTGAACTATGGTTGCAGATTTGTTCCTTCTTCTACGCCTGAACTCGTCTCTAGCTGCCATTGCTCTAAGCCCAGTTTGAATTACCAATGCAGATTTTTGTAAAAGCTTGTATGATGTTCTTGCTGCACCTCCACGGATATGCTTTTGTATGCGTATAGATGCAGCTTCTTTCCTTATGTATTCATAAAATATACGTGCAAGTCTTCCTGTTTAATGGCAAAATTGCATTTCATACTTTTGGTTGAGAAATACTGTACTACTTAGAAATTTGGCATAAAATAAGGTTACCTCTCCAGTTCTTTTGCATATTGATTGTGGCTTTTTTAAGGATAATAAACTCTTTACGTGTGAGATATGTTCTGATTTGTCTTTGAATTCTTCTTGCTGCTGTTGCCAGAACTTCAGCTCTCCTTGCATCTAATTCAGCCATCTGTCCAGCCCTAAGAAAAATCTTGGTTTTCCCTATCTGAAATATACATAAATTAGCTCGAATGCTTTAATTCTTATGCCATGTTTATATCATATGATAGTATCGTATTAATACTAGATAAATTCATATTCAGTACCTGATACCCCTTTAATCCAAATCTATCACAAATTGCTGAACATGCTGATTTCTCATCAGACCTGCATATTAGTTATTACTATTAATCTTTTATTTCAAGGTCAAGCATTCTGTGAAGTATATTAATCTAAATGTATTACGCATATTTGACTAAAAGCATATATACCCATTTAAAACATCTGGAGACAACATTCCAAATCGCTCCAAGAAGTCATCAAAAGATCTTTTTGTTGGATAGCCAGCACAGCTAATTCGAATTGCCTCTAGCACACCCTATTTGAATAACAGCCAACATTTTCTTATAAAATTCATATATATCATTATATCAGTTTCCTAATTCAGTTAGAGAACGGTAGCTTACTCCACATCTTAATTGGCCCAAAACGTTGTCATTTTCAAATATTCCTGGCTTCAAAACTGTATTAGGCTTTACACATCTGATGTAATGTGGCTCCGTTGTGCTCAGTGTTTCCATCAAAGATTGTAGTTGTTGCTGCAATTTTTGAGCCCAACAAAATGATGAAAGTTAAGGGTCTTAGCAATCTAATAACTAATTATAACTTTCCCATGATTGCAGGAATTTGACCAACCTTAAACCGAGTTCCAATGGAAGAGAACTTGGATTGTTTAGAAGAATCCTCCAATGGCGGAAAAAGATTTGCTACGAAATTGCACTTTGAGTCATTTAACAAAGCCTGAAATTCTGCTACAACATAATCCTTGTTCTTGTCTAGGAAGTGATCAGCTTGGTAAGTAACCTATATTATGGAAATATTGGAAGTTAGAAAACTGAAATTACGGGTGTAGGATAATAGATCAATACGGCATATTATTCTGCTTACATCTCCTGCATAATGGTTGATTGTGAAATTTGTTCTAGAAAGTTTCGGCTTACTAAACCGTTTGTGTGAGGTATATGTCTGGTACATCTTTTGAGCAAATGTCTCGTGTGTTGACTTGGGAAACATACTGCAAATGAAAAAAAATAAAAAATGACAGGGACTCTTTGGATGAGATGATTATGACACTACAAATAGGACAATTACATACCATGCTTCGTCAAGAAGAGCAATGATACCTCCAGGTTTCTGCATTAATCATATTTAGTAAGTTATTTTCTAGGATACTATTGTGTTAGCCTTGTAGTCCGGTAAGTATGATGTTCGTACCTTTTCAATTAGATCTAAAACATCTTGATTGTCCACAAATTCGACGTAGCTCCAGTTGATTTCTTCCTTCGTGTATTCTTCTTGTTCCATCTTGAATACATGCTGTAAATATGCTTTCCCAATTTATTCATATGCACAAAAAGTTTGAAAATTTTATAAACTACATGCAGTTTGGATCATTACCTGATTAAAATGTTGTTGCAGCTTTTCATTCGTTAAGTTAATGCATAGTTGCTCAAAACTATCATATGAAAGAAATTTTTTAAGGTTGCATATCTGAAGTCAAAATTGGTTACTAATAACAAGTTACTGAAAGTACCATTATGTACCTGTTAACTTTGAAGCTTTCAAATCCATAGATATCAAGAACTCCGATGATGCTTTTTGCAGTAGGATCCTGACCTATTGAATTGTTTATCTTGTCAACAATCCTGCCATAATGTAACGAATTCACGTAACAAACATTAGAGGTTGTAATTCCTACCCAGTTACTATCCAAATGAGTCAAACCAGGATATCTTTTTGTCTAATGGGGTAAAACAGGCCGATTGTCAAATATGTGTATTCTTAATCGACCAACATATCTAATGGGTCATTTTAAATTTTGATCTTCTTACCAATCAAAAAGTCTGGAATACACTGTTTTTGCTAGAGCATCACGACTCAAGGCAGCTGCTGCTGGATCTAATGGTTTTGTGATATTTCCGTCGGGAGTTACAATAACACGCTCACATAATGACTGTTCAAGTGCTTTTTCATCACACCTGACAGGAAGCAAATATTTTAATTTGAGATTTATGAAGAAAATTAAAATCACATTATGGCAGGCTAAGTTTAAGTAGGGTCAGACATGAGTAGCTCTGCTGCTGTACGAAGATGAAATAGTGACTTTTCATCTTTTACTTTTGAGGAATCAAATTCCTTTCCCTTGATGAAGTCAATATTTCCAAGATGAAGAATTGCAGCCACGACGCGGAATATTGCATCCTACAAGAGTAGATAAAAAAAGTTCCTCTTTTTAGAAGTTGATATGTGGTTAAATGGGCGGGCCAGGTAGATTGGGTAACTGTTCAATAGGGTTGAGGTCAAAACGACTAACGTTTGTGTGTGTCTAAATGGTCTGTATCGGGTTGCACTGCGCACTAACAGTTTTTGTCAATCTACTGTATTTTGTGTGATTTAATATATCAAATATGACTGCAACAACTGTACTTTTTGATAATAAATTAGGACATGATTACGTTTTCAGCTAATTTTCTACATTTGACCCGTTTGACCTGTCTTCATATATAGATTGGTTGAAATTTCCAACTTTATTTTAGTCTTGTATGTTTTTTACCTGCTCATCCTGGCTGATTCCAACAATATCCATAGCATTTCGTGTTTCCAAATACTCTCTTCCATCGTCGATATTTGCTACTTCATAGCAATTAGTTTGATTTAAATAGTGGAACGTTCTAGGGTCTCCTACTTTGAACCTCTTGGCATCCTGAAAAATTATCATTAATATCCTTAGTTACCTTCAAGATACATAAAAAAGACCGTACATTTCAAAACATCTGCAGTAATTTAGGTCACCTCGGGTGGTGTGTGGTGCTGCAAGAGCATGTTAAAAACAATGATCAATTCTCTGGATCATTGACTTGACATAACGGATTTATAGAAGGTACGTTTTGACTGCAGTATGATATCTTTCCTTGCTATCGAATTGGATCTATACAAAAATTTACCAAAACTGGTACAAACACTCATTATTGTTGAAACTTTTTGTACATCCATTCACAACTATATAATTTGAAGATTATGTGGCTTTATACCTTGGGGAACAAATTTTTTTTAGTTTTTTGTTTCTTCTTACGGTTTTGCATTTAAGGTTCAAGAACTGGATTATTTGACTGTATAACGTAATGTCATTAGGTTACATTGATTGATTAGTCTTGTCGTGAAATAAGATAGAAATCAATATTATTCATTACTCACTCAAGACTTGTTGTTCAAGGTTTTCCTTCTGTACCTGATCTGGGCCTCCATGAAAGGAGATATCTCATCAACATTTTTGTGTCTCAGTTTTACCTGCTCACTTCTCACTCACCAAAATTGGATGGCTCGTGTCATTAATTCTTGGCCAGTTAAAGAAAATAGTAAAAAACTTGTACTGGGTTTGATTCTTGGTCCTTCTTATGTTCTCACACAAATCTCTAATAAATAACTTGGGTGTTAGATATGGTTCCATTGCCATGCTATTACAAAATGAACATATATTTCTGCTTAAAACGATTTAGAAGGTTGCATGCATTAAAAATACACAATGGCCACTTACGACGTTTACACATTTCTTTACAATCTAATTTTCTTTTTCCATCAGAGATAAATACATAACTGAAACTGTAACTTGAATAAGTAAATGGTTTTTCGAATTAGCCCTCTAGTTTCTAGTGCCTCATTAGTACTGTAGCATTCGTCTGCAATGGCAAAAAAGATGCGGGCTTAATCACAAAAGTGGCTTTTATCGCTGCATCATGTGAATATCATACAAATGTGGTAACCTCCGGAAAGGGTTTACTGCTATTAGAATGTTCCCCGTGTATGTCTGTTCATATCACAATTATCGTATGTATCAGTTTTATCATTGTGGTTTTGTCACTGTAACAATTTTTGGTAAATTTTAACTTACATATATTTCATTGAGGGAAAACCGAGCAGCAAGGTTGTAGAGCACACCCGGCTCATGAAGGTAAGCTAATTTAGTCATGTCATCAACTCCAGCTGGTGGTGCTTCCGTGTCTTTTGGATATATAGCTGAGATATTTGCTTTTATCTGAAAAATATAGCATGTGCTCCCTCTATTTAGACTCATTATTTGCATAATTTTAGATGTTCTGTTCGTTTTTGAAATCATAAAGACTCCATATAGGAATCCTAAGAGTATTAAGGTTTCATTCGGCTTCATCACAAGAGGTGGCAAGATGAGTTGGGTCAAAACTGGCTTGACCCATTTATATATTCGAGCCATTTTATAAGTACATGGGTCGAATTTGCCACCTCTAAATTTTGTACAATTCTTATTTGAAATATATATAGCATGAGTTACTGTACACAATATGCAGGATCCAATGAAGATTTCACAAAAACTTACAGTTTTCCCATTTGTGGTAACTATTGTAGTATTGTTGCCTTTGATGTCGGTCACCTCCCCGTCTATCCATGCAAGTTCTGGATCCTCTACCCAAACATGTGATCCAACAATGATGTTCACTGGAGTTCCCTGCAACCATCAAAACCAAAAAAAGGTAAACTTTTCTCTTTTACTATTACGATCATACTATACTTTTGTTATAAAACCGAGCATGAACTGTATGATCATCATCAAACTATACCATCTTTCCAAGACTATAGGATCATCAAACACGAGAAATCTGCAGAATATGAGTTGCAGAAAGAGAGAATTTTGAAAAATGATGGGTTGGTAGATTGTAGAAATAATAAAAAAGTTGGAAAAGAATGTGAAAGGGAATGTTTCAAAGGAAATGTAAAGCATTAGGGGGTGGTGGTGGTAGTAGTGATGGTTTGAAAAGAAAAAGGAGGGTTGAAAGGGAGGGTTGCCACCACCTCCACCCCACACTACAACTACTTCCTGTCATTTCCACATTTAAGTAATACTCGTTGTATAAGTAATTAATGTATTAAACATATACCCATTATATGGGCGCCATCTAAACATATTTTTAGTTAATTACAACAAACAGAAATTACACAAAAATGTCAAACTGTCGTTTTTACTTAAGGACTGGCAATGGCATAATGGTGTTTAGGATTTATAATTTATCGCGTGATACCTTGGATAAAACATTTTTTTTTGACAGTAATAAGTGTGAAGATAAAAATCTTTTCTACTAACCATGTTTGTGATACTTGGGATTGGACCTATTCTTTTTTACTGAAGGTGTATCCATTTGTTGCCAAACTCTGCTAATTCCGTATCCTGAGCATGTAATTTTTGGAGGTCAACCCTCCCGGTCTATAAGTTGTTTGCGCGCATTGCCTCCATTTTGATTGTTCACTGTTTTTAATAACTTTAACATAAAAAAAATAACCCGTTTACCACTGTTTTCTTTGAAGGACTCGTATTTACAGTCTCTTTAGATACCTCAATTTCATACTTGTGCCTGACGGGACTTAAAAACACGACCTTTTGCTTTAGGGTTGTCGCACACTATATCATGGTACTATTGGGCTGCAAGACTTTTAGTAAACCATTGTGCCAACTATTACTTTTGTTAGCAAATGTTTATAACTAGTATATTTTGATGAGTAGGACCCTTTGCATCAAGCTCATTATGGTATGCATTGGTGATAACACCATGTGGTGATTACCTTTTATTATTGAGACATTTCTTTAAATCATTAGGTACAATTAGCATGAAGTTTATCATAAGAAAAGTTTATTAATTAAGATGCGGGCGACCTAATATTTAGAGTTCACGGAAAACTGTTACTGTCGTGGTAATTTGATGATCTTTGTACTTGTCTGTTTCATTTTCTACTTGTTAAAAAAGAGAGAACCATGCAGTAATTTTTGTTCAAGAATACGATGGACTGATTAAATCATTGAAGTTAAGGTCCATGGCTTTTTTATTTGTATATTAGTTGTCCACTATAATATTCAAATCAAAGCTGCAACTTATAATATTGTTCTTTATAAGATTTGTCGGTATATTCTGGTTGTCAAAAGATATAATATTAGGCAAACATCTTTCAAATACTTTTCTACTATATGACATTTAAGAAATCCAGAGAAACAAAACTACACAAATTGGTAGTTTTTTGCCTTTGTCGCGCTAAGTTATGGATTAGCGGTGCATCTCCTTTTACATAGTAATTCCTAGGCTTACTTGAGTTAACATGGATTGATTGTTATTTAACGGCTTAACGCATTAAGGTGTCATTTTGCCATATTAGTTGTCGTAGAACACCTCGTGAGATAGAACCAACCTTGTATGACTTTGTCATTTGGAAAGAGGTGAGTGTTGAGCTGTGGAAAATGGTGGTTGACAGAATGATCGAGTCGTCGTGAGGTCTGTCGTCGTCATGGTAGCGGAAGGTACGACGTTATCCCAACTCTTTTTTGCCCGCAAATCGCAGCTCTTGGGAATAACAGTTGACGTGGATGTTGCGAAGTTTTCTTCTTATTGTTTAAATGTATTATGAGGAAAACTGTCGGTAAAGTAATGAAATATATCTAGTTCGGATGTTCAGGAACGCTTTAGGACTAACTAATCTGTGATAGTGTGTATGCTTAAATTTTGTTTTTCTAGCTGTGTTCTGCAGTGGATGGGAGCCAGGGGGATTTTTGTAGCGTAGTGTTTTTTCTTGTTAAAAACCCTGCTGACTTTTCGTTAAAAATGCATCTGTTTTTAATTTTTTAAAATTGTTGTTTGTGTAGTGCTTGTTAAAATTATCTTTATCTGAACATTGACTCACTTTGTGTTCTTTTGTTTCCTTTCTCTCGTTTTCTATTATGGCTGTGGATTAGCCGTATTAAACGCTCATCTTGGACATCACTTCACTAAGAGGTTAAATGTTCATACTCCTCCTAGCATACACATTTTAAACGAAATGTTAGGGAAAGCATGTAAATGGTTGGAAAACGGTTACGGAAATTTACCCGGTTTTTTAAACCAAAAAGATAGTGTTTTTTTAGATATATTGTTTATTTAAGAATCTTTGTAAAAGAAAAAGGAATTATAAAAATGTGTGGTATTAAAAAAGGCCCCACAAAAATTGTAGAAAGTGTTGCAAGGCCCGGTGGAGGAGTTTGGCTACGTTTTGAGGTTCAAGATTTTGTGGCGAATTTTGTCATCGTTCTACATGGTATATGTGGGTCCTACAAACCAAACCAACAAACCCAAATTGCTTTCACCCTCGGCTTTCTTTTTCATAATTCTTGCTTTTCAAAAATTGCTCCCTTTTTTTTTTCTTTATATTACATTCATACTGCTCGAGTATTTTATTAAAAATTCATGTTCTTACTGCTTGGCTTATCAACACTTGACCGATATTGACCCAGCCATGTTCTCTTAAAATAACAAAATAAACTATCGGGTCTTGATTAGGAGCGTAAACGAGGGACGAGAATGATAATTGGTAAATACCACATTGGGGAAGGCTGTAATTTCATATGTTGGGCCTATTCTTCACCAAATTATAGCAAAAGTATATTATAGATTACAAAAAGGGGCTATAAGCTTGAGCCACAGGCTAAATATGGACCAACCCAATCAAATGATTGACAAATCAGGATAACTATGATAACTCATGATTAACAAATCATAAACTAATTATTGGAGAAGCCATATCAAATATTTTATTGGATAATAGGTAATATATGCTTTATTACTCCCCGTTCAGTGTGACGCGGGGAGATCTTCGGGGTACGTTCCAGGTACTGGAGCGAAATACTCTCACTAATTAAAGCTACTGGGCGTTTTAGGCCATTTTGTAAAAATATCCTGGGTCATACTGCGAATCCTTGAAGGGGCATGAAGAACACGAAACACTTGTTCCGAAGCAACAAAGTAACGAACAAAATGAATGCTCGAGCTAAATGTGTTTTGGAGCGTTGTGTTGACCGGATCTTTGCCAGACATATTAGACAACACATAACATTGTCACCAAATTAGACTATTGGTAGCAGTAAATAGAGGAGTAGAAGCTACACATGTAGCAATCTTACGGATTCAAGCCAGTCTCCTCAGAATTCGCAATATTACACAAAAACCTCGATATTCTAGGCTTCAGCTCGAGATAGAAACAAGACCAAGGTAAAACCCAGACGTTTCGAGGACACAATGGATAAAAGATATGTCGCCAAGAAACACACTATACCCATGATGTTCTCCCTCCTTTTACTGTTCGGGTTAACTTGTCAGGTTCAACAAATCCAGTCAGACATCAGTATTGAACGCACTAAGCTAGTATGTAGGATTGATAATGAAAGCTGCAATTTTACATAATCAACGCAGTTACCCGAAATCTAGGGCAAAAGAATTTCGCTTAAAGAGTAAAGTGGGGATCATCGAAGGTTATTGATTGCTCAAGGTACAGACTTGCTTGGACAGCCATAAGATTAAGTATGGGCGCGTAAAGGTAAGATACTGAAGAGAACCAGCGCAAAGGAATGCGAAATAAGGTTCTTGGGTTTGCTGAAGGTGTCACCATCTCCGACTATAAGCTGGACTCCTGTATCAAAAAGGGGTTTCAACTCTGCGGTTTAACAATTGTGTTGCATATGGAGGCCCCGCCTCAATGAATTTCCCTCTGCAAATTTTGATCGAGACAATAAAACAAGCCAGATGGTATCGCTGAGCAGACGAATAATACTAAAATAAATAATTGATAGTGAATACCAGAATACAGTACCATAGCGAACTCACTGTGGAGGGATGCGAGTGTACTGCATGTCTGCATAAAAATGCTGGAAGATGGCATGCCTGTAAATAATATTAATCACTTCGATCCAACATTAAAGCAACAAATAAGCAATGTCAGATCCTCAGATGAAAGATAAAAATAAAGGGTGGCGTCGGTTTTTTCTCTATGTGAAAACTGAATCTGTTGTGTAGCCATAACTAGCTAAAGAGCTGAAACCGAAGGCAGCGAGGCTTGCTTACAAGCCCATACAAACAGATTCCCATTGCAGATGACGAAACATAATTAGTTTTGTTAGGTAGCTAACAAAACCCTACGGGATGTTGATTGCATTTAAAAGTCTCGAATAAGTGGTCATGAAAATAAAACTACATTCTTTACCATTCAAGTTGATGACTTATTGCCAGTCAGAGAAAACTGCAGACTCAAAACAGTACAAATGGTTTAAGGCCGGTTTATCCACGGACTAAAGGTCTCATCACTCAATCAATACCCTGTGATTGACTGCGTCATTTGCACAAAGAGGACCTTACTTCTCCCTACTACTCTATACTGTTAATGAGCCATCATGCATTAATGTAAGTTTGAAAAGCCACATAGAAAGAACCACCTTACGTTCGGCTTAGACCGGCGGGTACATGGAACCACTAGGGTACGTTAGTAATTAAAGCAATTATATTCATCTTAACATAGCTTCTTTTCCATGTTAGGGTTCTCGAAGTATTTAAGAGCTTGAACATAAGAGCGAAAAACGGTTGAAGTAGTCGTAACATGACAATTCTATACGTTCAAGCGGTGTTTAAAAATTGCCAGATTTTAGCCGCGGTAAGTAAACCACTGGGTATGGGTAGCATGGTCTTCTCTTGAGCTTTCCTTTTAGTGATGAATTATTTATTTGGAATTTGGCAGAGTATGGTTATTACGTCTTGGGGCCTGCGTGATTATGTTTGGGCCGAAGTCTGGATTGTGTGTGAGCTATGAGATGGATGCGGCTTTATCGGGTTGTAGTTAGATGGGTGTTGTAGCTTATGCATGATGGAGGGGGAATCTGGCTCGGTGTGTTGGACTGGTTGGAGGGGTTGTAGGAGAAGGCGTAAATTTGGGTTGTTTGGTTATCCATTTGTATTGGACCAAGCATGGTTTAGTCATGGGAAAACAAATCGGTTATGTAATTTGTATAGGTGGTAAAAAGGGAATAATCATCATTGTTGGTTATTAGAAAGAGTTAACATTGCACAACGGAAAAACATCTTCATCAAACCGCAAATGGTCTCGAAAATATAGAAAATTTCATATTGGCGGCTTAAGTCGAGGGACCACGATAAACCACGTACGATTGGAAGGGGTAACCAAGAAAGACTTGCCAAGGTTTTAGTGAAACGTGGTTCTCAGTTTTTGCTGATAACCACATCAACTGTGAGGACTTAAAAATGACATCCAAAGGTACACGCACAATGTTCAGTTGTATGGGGGTTTGGTGATAGGTGTTACTTGGTGAATGTCTATTTGCATATTAATGGGGTTAGAAGGTACATCTATATTTAAAAGATGTGCATACCCCTATTAGAGCTTCCACCTAGTAAGGATGGAGGTATGTGAGCTTGAAAGGGGGAGTAACTGTACGCGACTAAACATAAGGTTATTAAATGGTGCAAAGCAACTACACTTTAATTTGCCTATTCTGCTCGTTGGAAGTACTGAGCGGCAAGAAAATTATAAAATTGTCATATTGCCATGTTTGGCGATATAAAAGGTCATCGGAAAACGGGTAGTTTGTCAAATTTTCACGCCGGTCACCTTGACAAAGCCTTGATGTGACATCTAATTGTTTATTTTGGACATTAAGACGAAAAACAAACAAAATTATCAAACTAAATCAGAAAAATTTTTTTTTTTGCAAAGGGTTTAGACCCAAACCAAAGGGCGAAAATAATGATCTAAGAAACATTGATAGCATAATATTTAAATTCCACTTTACTCGGGAATTGATGATGTCCGATATATCCTGAGTGGAATGATTTCAAAAACACAGAATCAAACAGGAGATGGGAACTTATATAAACGGAACGTCCTTAGCTTGTTTACCTAATTGAATGACATGACCACAAAGCAGACAAAAATTTGAATTTACGACAGAAATTAATTTTTTTGACTATCTAGGAAACGACTGATATTAAACAACATCTGGTCTCCGGGTGACCCAGGCGTCCTGTGACATGTAGTGGAAATGAATGAAAGCAATAACAACTTGGAGTTTGGGTACGAAGGGTTGCTTGAATGTGACCGGGTAAGGTCTCCTTGGGTCAATCTCTATCCACAATGATAAAAGAAGCGTCCGTGTCTGGTATCCCTTTACGTAGGAAAAAAAACCATTGAAGCATCTAAATTCAACAGAAACATCATTGTCAGACGTAAATTGACAGAACTAAATTAAATTTCTCTAATCTTATATAAGGTAGTCGCACGGACGAATATGATTAAGGTGTAAGAGGCTTAGTTCGATGATGCTATCCAAGACCAGCTTCAGTGCTCCAGTTATGACGTGACAATGAAACTAGACGTGACCATTGCCAACAATACTAGATGGATACAGGCTGAATTACTAAAAGAAGTGAGTATTACCTGTTGTATAGTCCGAAGATGTGGATGATGACCTACCATGTCCAACTTCTTCCCCCCACCTATTGCCAAGCCGCTTATTTCCTCGTCTTGAACGGCGTCATAGTTGTAAGCTTTCGTTTGGAAAGACCGTCAGCTTGACAGAGTAAAGCCATACATATATAACATAATGTCCCGGTGGAACTGTTTTGGCAAATAACTTAGGTTTTGTTGGACATTGTGTGCCTGGGTGTAACATTTCTGGGCTGGGCTTCTATAGAAGACTGTTGTGCGCACGGGCTGTAAATATTGGGGGCCTTATTGGACATGTGAGTTGGGGACTGCCAACAACCAAATGCAAACCTGTGTGGTGGCTGTAACATATTGGGCCTTGGATATGGAAACTGGGGCACAGATGCTGTGGTCGGATGATGATGGAACTCATTTGTTGGATTTAACAAATTTACTTGATATTATAATAGGTGAAAGATGCGAAAGATCGCGGCCAGAAGACTAGAAGAAAGCACGCAAGCATTGTAATTTGCACAAAAGTTAGTAAGAATCAAGGAAAGAAAAAACAACAGCGTAAGGTATCGCTGATTTTGTCTTTAGAGAAGTTGTTTTGCTACATTTATTATAATTCCCTTCATATTCGCTTATAGACCAGTTTTGTGTGAGGATGTTAGTTGCGTTTAGTGATATGTTTACTCAATGTAGTAATTTGTGGAGGTCAGCTTGCCTAATTGGTGAACTACGGTACGTCATATGTACCAATCTTGATCTGCTGTATGATTTTGAATGTGAACAATTTTCTATATTCTCAATTTCTACCCAGATTTAATATTATGGAGGGGCGGAAGGAGAAACAGTGGCAAAAAGCTGAAATTTACTGGTGGTTATGGAGGGCAGATGAAGGGTCTATCATAATTATGGAAATCCACTTGAAGACCAAAAATTTTAGGCTCATGTCAAACATATGATAACTAATAATGAAAATGAAAGTTACCTATTATGCCTATTAGACTTTTTACCAGGAGACAAAAACTTTTTTTCTGACCATAATAGACTTTTTAAACCATTAGACACAAACTTTTTCTCTAAACATGTCGAATGTTTATGGAAATTTATCTTTTTGATCTTGTTGGGAATAGTACGCTTGAAGTAAACTGTCACCACCTAAACATCACACTAGAAGATGTTCTGAATTTGTTTGGTTTACCTATTACTGGCAAAGTAGTGACCACTTGTAAAGGCATAAATGATTTCGCAATTATAAGAATGTTTAATTATGAGATATCTAAGCAAAATAAGTTTGAATTAGAGAAGATTATTGTTAGGTTTATGAAAAGTGTCGATTATGTGGTTTTATTATATTTTGTTATTAGACTTTATTTTGTTTAGTTTAATATAGCTTGTAATAAGGTTTATTATGCTTTAAGTAAGAAATAGCATAATAACCAAAGTCTAGGGACTAGTATTGACAAGTTAGGAAAATAAGGAAGGGAAGCCTCCCTCCCATTGCCTATAAATAGCCATCTAATCTTCATTAGAGGGTGATGCCCTTGTAATTAACTCTCATTTTCCCTCCATAATAAGATTTGAATTTTCCTTTTACTTGCCCTCATTCTCTCTAATCTTACATGTTGATATGATTGATTCAAGATTCATGTGACCTATCAAGTGGTATCAATCGCCAATAGAGAAGTAGAGTGCTTGATTTGTGCGTGATTTTGTTCGACCGAGAATCAAGAAGTGATGGTTTCCGAATTCGGTTGGTGCTATTGAGGTTTCGAGATTGATTTTGGCTGTGATTTCGAGTTTTTGGACGTTATTGTGTTCTCGGAAGTGTTCATTTCATTCTCGGAAGTGTGGTTTTGATTTTCGGTTGAAGCTTTGCATTCTCGGTAGAGTGGTTTTGAGTTTCGGAAGACTTTTTCTTGTAAATTTAGCAATTTCAGTACGAAATATCAGTGTAATAGATATATTCGATCTTTTGGTTCTATCAAAAATCGTTTATTAGGAATTCGGTATTAAACTCGGTTTTATCGAGTTTGTTAAGTTCACAAATTCGGTTCCATCGAATTTGTGATATAGGGAATTTTACTAAGTATAAACTCGGTAATAAGCTTTACAAGTCATTTTACACTTTCATTTCACGGTTTTATCGTGTTTTGAAGTGTTAAATATCGGTTTTTCAAGATTTACTAAACTCGGCAATCAAATTCGGTTTCATCGAATTTGAGTTTTTAGAACACTTGGATTATCTAGTCATCATAAAATTCGGTTTCATCGAATTTGTGGTTATTAATAATTCATAACTGTTGGATTTTAACAATTTAGGCTTACCGAGTTTATAGTGAATAGTGTTACCGAATTTGAGTAGTTTGCAGTTTACCGAGTTTATTATTTGAAGATTTCCGAGTTTGATAGTGTACTGTTCGAGAAGGGTATTCGTTTTCAGATTACTTGTTGTCCGTGAACAGTGTTACCGAATTTGACTACTGTTACCGAGTTTGGATATTTTCTCACAAATCTCACTCATATTCGTCTAAAAAGATCCAATCTTTGAATCTTAAGACATGTCGACATCCAAAACATACCAACAATCCCTTGCTGATGCCGGTTCTGAGACTAGGCCACCCATGCTTGAAAGGGGTAGTTACATACCTTGGGCGAGTAGATTCAAACGATTTCTTAATCGCAAGAGGGAAAACCGGAAGTGGCTTCTCAAAGCACTAGAAGATGGCCCTTATGTGTTTAGGAACATCACACCTACAGGTTCAACAATACCAAGGTTGCAAGAAGTAGAGGATCTTCAAGGAGATGACTTATTGTACTATGATGCGGAAATGGAACTCATGAATATGATTCTTCTTTCTATTCCTAATGAGATTTACAATTCTGTGGATTCTTGTAAGACGGCCAAGGAAATGTGGGCTCGTGTTGAACGTTTGATGAGGGGAACTATACAAAACCAAGTTGACAGAGAAACGCGGTTTACAAATGAATTTGATCAATTTGTTGCTGAACCAGGAGAGTCACTAGTTTCAGTCTACAATCGTTTTGCTCAGTTAATGAATGATTTGGAACGAAACAACATGAAGTTTCCAACTGTTTCAGTTAACACAAAGTTTCTGAATAGTTTGCAACCGGAATGGTTGAAATATGTGACTCAAGTTCGTTTGGCTAAGCAATTGACAGTTGATTCGTTCGATGATCTTTTTGATTATCTTTCGCAATTTGAGAAATTGGTTAATGCTTCAAGGGCAAAGAAGTTAGAAAAGTCTCATGATCCTTTGGCTCTAGTAGCACACACGGGTTCATCTTCCAGAAACACCTCTTCTTATTATGTGACACATCCTTCATCTGTAGTTGATTATGATGAAGAGTATGAGCAGGATGATGTTCACAACCATTTCTTTCCACATCCATGATTTGTTTTTTATTTCTATTTGGTCATTAAAATTAATTTTAGTTGGCCGAGTTTTCATGAAATTTTGATCAAAATGATTTTATACTCCATTCTATGTTCTAAACTCTAATATTTAATTCTTTTACTAATAAGATATTACATGGCATCCATATCAGAATATGTCGCCCCTCCTCATCTCTCAATCCAGCTTTTATCTGCACCTTATCTTGGCCTGATATTTTGCATATACATTGCGGTGAATCATACACCACACACTGCTCACAAGCAATTCTGGTTATTCAGTGATTATAATGTGGATCAATTTACTTGGAAAAAAAATGAAAAAGTGCGTTAAAGACAACTGCCAAGACTTCATAAAATACTACAAAAAACAGTCTATGGCATGCGGTGAACACATGTTAACAGAGGATCTCATGGCTTAGCAAGGGCTCAAAAATAGAGAAGGGGGTGCTGCCTCCACTAGTGGGGCTCCCTCTCCCGCCAATGATATACTGAATTCTAATAACTCAAGCCCCACCCTAAATACCTCTTCCTCTTCAAGCTTAAGTCCCACCCCCTTCACAAAACCCTAGGGTTAATCTCCACTTATGAGTCACCTAACTACCAATTTTCAGGTCCAAACCAACCAGACTTGGAATGTGAAACTCAAATTCAAAGTACCACCCTGACTCATGGCCAAGTTGACTCCAAAGCTGCAGATCGCATCTAAAAGATGCTGGTAAGTAACCATAATCTCATGTTCTATTAATTGGGCTCTAACACAGATCATTCTGAAGCTGTGAAAGTCAAGAAAAGTAAAACCAAATCTGAACAAGTTTGACAGAGAAAAAGTAAACGGATTCAAGGTGATCTCAACAAGCCAATTGCTGTGAGAAATGGGGTCTGGAATAAAATCTAAAGAATATTAATAATATCCAACTAGCTTTTATATCACAAGACCCGGTTGATCCGTAAACCTTCTGAC
>BQNB010014709.1:0-73727 GCA_026074375.1 Tanacetum coccineum | reverse complement strand
ATCAAAGGGAGCGTGTAGAGCAAGGGAAAGCTAGAAGGTTCAGCTGAGCACTATATATAGCACACTCACACACACACATTAGCATCTTCTTTTTCTGTTTTTACCTAGTTGTAGTTTTTAGCTTAATTTTGAGTTAATATAATTTTCAGCTTAAATCTCTTGTAATCATGTAATCAAAGTCTTGTTTTAATGAAATTTAGTATTTGCTTTTAATCCATCTTCATCTCTTTTATCTTATTCATAAGTTCTAAATAAGCAAATCATCTTCAACTATCACTCATAAGCTCTTATAAGCTCATTATAGCTCTCTCAAGTCTATAAGCTTGAGATTGAGCTTGTTAAATCAAGCCTTAATCATACTAAAGCTTTAAAATCAGATAAACTTAATTACCTTAACTTTGTACTTATAAGCTTTAGAAGGGGATCTTATTATGGAAGAGCTCCCATGGACTTTACTAGCTTATCCATAAGGATAAGCTAGAGCTTGTAGATGCTCAATTGAGATTAATTTGCTTTTGTTTAGCTGAAGCCATTTGTAAGTTTCCTTTTAAATTCCTTTGTCATTTAAATTTCAGCATAATAATTGAGTTGCTTAGTTGCTTAATAGTTGTTCTTATCTGCTTATCTAATTGCTTATTTGAGCTTATTTGTGTTGCATTATTGCTAATAGTCATGTAATTTTATGTTGTTTTCAGTTTGAGTATCTTGATTCATAGGTTTGCTTTAATTCTATCTTAAAAAGTCTTAAAAAAACCAAATAATATTAGTTTGTATATTAATCTTAGATCTTAGGTGCTTGCTGAATTAGGTTGTTTAATTTGAGTTTACTTAGGTTGGTAATAAGCTATTGATCATGGTTTTGAAGTTTTGTTTGGAAGATTCTTAATTTCATAAGCTTCTTTTTGAATTGTCAAGTCCATTAAGGTCGTGTTTGGGAATTGGCTTGTTTGACCATCAAAAGCAAAGTGAATTGGTAATAGTTTTTAGTTGTAGATTAATCTTCATATTTGATAAGTTTTAAGGTAGGTTTGAGAGATTGAATTAGTTAAATATCAATTAGTTGCTTATCACATTTGTCTCAGCACCAGGGGACTTTTACACCTTTTTCTTTGATTGTTAAATTTGATCCAAGCCTTCCTAGGCTTGGATTTAGATTGCTAAGTGTTTTAGCACTCTAATTGAGTGCATCTATTGCAGGTTTACCACATAAGGTAACCTGCGATTCTTTGTTTTGCCTCTCTAGGTAGTTGCATCAGTTGTTAGACAGCACAATTAGTATTCTCTCTTTAAGCTTTCAATTTAGCTTAGTGTTAGTGGCTTTTAAATTCTCAAATTTAAGTAGCTTTTAGTCATCATTTAGGTTAGTATATATTTAGGCTTAATTTGTCATTTCTAGCTTAATAGCTTAGGTACATTTGCTTTTAAAGTTCATATAAATCTAAAAAAGACCAAAAACAGTAGTAACCTAGACTTAGCTTCTACAAATTTAAATTTCTAGCTCTATAGTAGCTATTTTTACTGGTTTGGATTTTTGCATATAAGTGAGATAGTTAAGTTTTTTTAAATGCTCAGGGTTTAGTATAGCTTAATGAGCTTTTTAGCTTAACTTGATTTTGCACTTTTAGAGTTTACTTCTGAGTTTGCATTTTAGATCTTCAAATCTAGTTAGCTTAAAAGAGGTTAATGCTTAGATTAGCTTATTAAAATTAGATAGTAGACATCATTAGCTTTCTATGATAGCTTTTAGAATTTCATTTGAGCTTATAATGAATTATGTGCAAGCCTTTTAGTGAATCAAAGCCTTTTAGAGCTCAAAAGCTCATTTCCTGTAAACAGCTTATTAATAAGCTTTTTGAGAACTTAATTTTGAGTTTAAGCTCTACTAGTCCGTTTTTAAAGTTTCTTTAAATAAGTTGTCACTCATACAACTTTTTCTTCTTTAGTTTTTCGTAAAAAACCAAAAAAAAGGGAAGTGGAAGCGGGTGGTTGAGCAAGACTCGAACCCTAAACGACATCAACACCTCAACCTTTTGATACACAAACCCTCCCACTCCTTACCGCTGTTCCCTTGGGGTCTTTTTCATAAGACCATTGAACAAGTAATCTTTTATACACGTTGGGGCTTTATAAAGCCCACTAAGCTGTTAAGATGATTTCGTGGGTTTATTTTAAAAGTTTCAATCTCGGGCTTATTTTTCTAGGATTTAGATAGTTCAAGCTATTTTCTGTCATTTTTCTAGATTTTTTTAGAGTTTATTTAGTATTTTTAATTATTTATTTTCATTAAAAACTTAAAAAAATCATAAAAAACAGAAAAATAATCAAAAAAATATAAATCTTTTTTATAAAATTTTCTTTTAAACTTTCATGTGACCGTTTTTAATTCCCTTGATTTTTCAAATAGTAATATATATATATATATATACAACTTTTATATTTTAAATTCTTTTACTCTTATAACTTTTCCATATTTAAAACCCGAATAAGCTAAAAAAACATTTTTAGTGTTAAATAAGTTTTATAAACCGCGTTAAGTTTACTTACCCGTTTAAACTTGGTTTCGTTGTTACCAATTTTAAGTCATCACGCAAAAATGTTATTTAGATTTGTTCACTTATCGAAATAATTATTGTCTCGATAAAGAATTTCCCCACCCATTGGATTTGACTGAAACGATTTCAGGAACTAGAAAAACATGCAAGCTTACCCACTTCTTTAGTCTGAAATTTAATAAGTGATTTTTCATGCAAGTTGTAGAAAATTACATATGCATTATTACAATACAATACAAATTCACATGGCCTACACCCTTTTCTTTTTCTGCTTTTCTGTCGCAGCCCAACAGTGGGTTTATTACCACTGTTGTGGTTTCTTGTCCTTCCTAACTCACCCAAAATTTGTATATCTAGTTCTTCCATTAAACCCACAAAGTGCCCGACTTGAATACTTGGGTTACGAGGTCTTTAGACGTTGAGACACAAGGACGCATTGGTGCGTCTGAGCAGGCCCAACAGCGGCTGCTGTGGCCACGCTTCTTTGCAGCGCAACAGTTGCGACAAGCAGCGGCTTGTGGTGGCTGTTGGCACGTATTGAGTGTGTCTCAAGTGATAACTATTTGTTAAGCATAACGGGGTCTTAGTGTGAGCCAACGGGCACAATGGTTTCGTCTTTAACAGCGCCTGCGTCGCCCCAACAGCGAGCCAAAAAGGTTTGTTGTGAGTCGTCTTGGGTTACATGGTTGCGCCCATGATGCAAGTCGAGGTTACCTCATAAGAAGTTTTACAACAATTCACGTGTAAACCTAATGTTTGTTAGTCCCTAGTGAGCCAACGTATTTTGATCACGACATGCTTAAGGTTTTTACAAAGTTTATTGGTTCGTTATTTGGTTATACGCATGATGCGTTGTTTAAAGTTTTATTTTACGCTGCTATTTTATGCGTGGTATGACTTGGTCTTTACGTTCATGCGTATGTACTAACTACGCATGGGCTATAAGCCGTGCACTAGTTTATGCAAAGCCAAGGCTTTTGGCTAGATTGCCAAACCGGACGTGTGTTGGTTTTGGTCGTGAGTGAGACTTCAAGGGTAAATGACATAATCATGATGAATGTTAAGCTACAAAAAAATGACTTACTAAGGTCCAAGTGTTGCTAGTTGGCTAAGAGAAGTGATGGTGTCAAGGAACTCGGCCCTTTTATTGCTTCTACTCTTTAAAACCCGATGCCCCCTTTTGCTCTTAGACCCAACGAAACTCCAAATTGAACCTTATTGTTTTACTTCTCATTTTCAAAGTTAAAAGTGTGCATGCATGCCCCTATTTATACTTACATTATTACTAGCTTCCTGATATTTTTCATATGCATGTGAATGGCATTATTTACTCATACTATTGATGAATGTAATACTATTTGTTATAATTGATTTTTCTTAATACTATTAAAGAATAGGTACTATTGATGAATTGAGATTTGAAACAAGACGTAGCATGTGAAGGGTTTTGAAAGAACGTAAGGTGTAGGGCATTAGGTGCAAGAAAGTAATGATGGTGTTGGTTTGCCTATTTTGAATTATTCCATGGTTGTCGTAGATATGCATTCGTATATTAGAGTTTTTGAGATAATGAAACGTCAAGGTACATTGTTTATTTAGTAAGATTTAAATATTAGTCCATTCATGGTCTTATTTATCAAAGTATGGACGGGTTCACAAAATAATATAGCTGTGCGACTTTGTTTCACAGGGTGTGAGAAAGAAAATGATTTTTATTGCTACGCGCTTTCTAAAATACTCCTTTTTGATCCGCTAGCAAAATAATGATTTATACGCGTTATTATAACTCTCAGTTGCGTAAAACATTGCATGTCACTTGCCGGATAACCTTTTATTGGAAAGTAACGGGAATTTTTGCAATTGCTTGTGACACGTGCTCTTGTGTAAAAATGATAAGGAGCTCTAAATTTTTCTGAGGTGTTACATCCGCCCCATGTTATGCGATTTCGTCCCAAAATCAAGACGTTGTAGGAGATTGTGGATTTGTGAACGAGTGAGGGTATTTGCTCTTGAACTGGTCCTTACGTATCCCTAAATGAATGTGTCGTCATTGGGACGAGCCAATACGAAAAAATGTTGGGAATATATCCGTTGAAGTATATGATAAGATCTTAAATTATTTCCCCTTCCCCCTTTTATCTTATAAATACCACCTCATTCCTCTTAAATTTTCAAACTTAAATCCTACTCGTCTTTGATTGTTAGAAGAATATCAGTATCAATCCCTCCAACTTCCGGGATAACAATCTCCACCACCTCTAAGCTGACGAGCTCAGAATCGGGAGGTGATGCCTCAACATAATCGATGTCGTCACTGTAAAGCGAATCGTTATCACTCGAAGAATAATTATTGTTGGAATCGATGACAGTTTCAGAATCATCTTAAAGAGTTTCCGGAGGGCCGGAACAGAGTTATCATACATCAAATTTTCAATAAAACGGATATCTCCCTTCGGATCAAAGTCGGCTTCAACAATTCCCGATGGAATTGGAGCGATAAGAGCGAGTTCACCGGCGAACTCCTCGAGAAGGAAATCAATCTTAGGAGATAGATTAACACTTATCCACATTAAGCATGGATTCAATAGACTAGATTCGGCATTAAAATATCATTCTTAATTTCCCTGGAATTGAAATGAATCATCAACACACATCCTTTTCGGGAGAAGAATCATCACAAACGGGCAAATCACATTAACTTTTGGATATACCATCGGACTCACTTAGGGTATGGACAAGGTCCTCAATACTAGACTTTATTAATTCGTCTGATTCTGGTTCCAGAATAGTGTCGAGATGCTTATCCTCTATTATAAGAGAGTCCAATTTTGGTAAATCGGGTGTGATTGCGGAGGAAAATTTATTGAGATATTCTTGTGTAGCAAAAGAATACTCGTCGTCGTCATCATCATAGCAAATGGGAATCGTCCGACATTGCGAAGGCTCGGGAGTATAAGTTTATCAAGATTAACCACTTGTTCTTGCCGTTGTTGTAACCAAGTTTGAAACATCTCACGAGAGCGTTTACACATAGAATCATTCAACACTTGTTGAGCTTTTAGATGATCATTCATTGAATCAATATGATCAATGATAAATTACGAGGCTTGAAATTGGTCAAAACCAAAAGAATTAGAATTATAGCAAAATTTTGGCTCATAATAATTTTCATTCATTGGTTGACATTGGAAAGTCTCATGAGGGCCCCCGTAATTTTCACAACAAGGTTCGTAGAAGATCACTTGTTGACAATTGAGAAAAAAGTCTCATGCGGGCCCCCACAGCGGGTACAACAAATATATTGTTGTTGAAAACATTGAAAATTTTATGGGAAATTAAAGTCTTGATTGTAACACGGTTTCAGATTATAGATAAACGGACGAGGGTTGAAATTGGTCAAAACCGGAAGAATTAGAATTATCGAAATTTTGGTTCATCGGTTGACACTGAAAAGTTTCATGAGGACCCCCTCAATTTTCACAATAAGGTTCGTAGAAGATCACTTGTTGACATCGAAAAGTCTCATGCGGGCCCCCATAGCGGGTACAACAAATATATTGTTATTGAAAACCTTGAAAATTTTGTGGGAAATTAAAGTCTTAATTGTAACACAGTTCCGTATTATAGATAAACGGAACTTGAGCTGGACAATCGTAGCCATAATGAGCACCGTTCCCACAAAACTCACAAGTACATTATTGACAAAAGATACCATCTAACGATTCACCACACCCGTAACAACAATGGTGGTCGATATGTGGAGGACTTTGTGAAGAACTTTCACCGGGGTCTTGATTGAAGGCGAATGGCTCTTGAGGTGCATTAACAATGTTAGTATTGTCATTGGATGACTCGGAAATGTTTAGAAAGTCTTGGAAAATTTCATCTTCATAACAAATTGTAGACCAAACTTCCTTCAATTTCTTTCGTAATAGAGCACATCCTCGACAATATGGACCATCAACCGGGTTTCCACACTTGGGACAATTATGAGGGGGTCGTTAAAACGAGTCAGGTGTTTTATTAGGATCACGAACAAACTTGCCAATGAAACCCCCTTTAGAGCAAACACATGATTTATTGTGCAAAGCTCCACAAGACGAACACTCTTTAAACGTGAAGAGGGGATTCGAACGATCATCGAGTGACGCCATAAGAATTAAACAATATAGAGGGTTAAGAAAAGAATTAAATGGATAAGAAGAAAAAGAAGATTATTTTTGGGTTTTTAGGTTTTTTAAACAATTCATTTTATTAAAGGACAAAATGAGATAAGACAACTTAAACCAATAATCAACTAGCTTCACGGTAGCTCTTTAAAAGAAAAACGCACAAAGGAGCGGAGGAGCGGGATATCATGATGCTATTAAAATCCTTCTCCTTTCGGGTCGTAGTTCATCGGAACAACCCTCCTTATACCCCCTTGTAGTTTGTTAATCAATTAAAGGTGAGCCGTACCTCGCAAGTGACACAAAAGACAAGTTTTAAATCTTTTGTTGGGAACTTATTATGATAATGCTTCAGTTGAAAGCATTATATTGATGATGGATTGTTTATCTTTATTTAGGACAATGTTTTTATGTTTCTGATTTTTTCTTATTTTTATATACTAATAAAAGAAAATGAAAAATATTTTTGTATTTTTATATTTTTATAAAGAAAATAACTTCACAAGGAAGGATCTTCAAAGCACTAATTGTCAAACGTCGAAACGACAATCGTATACACTCCTCCCCGGTAGCGGCGCCAAAAATTGATTCATTTCTTCTTATATAGGTAAATATAAATAAATAATAATATAATAAATACTACTACTTATATATTAACCAAACCAAATCAAGTGTCCCTTGAAAAGGTTCAAAGAAAGAAAATCAATAAAACCGGAAGTAGTATATGATGTTCCCGGGTCGTTTATCCCCAACGAGGAATGCAATGGAAAGTCGAGTGTCGGTTTGGTTTTTGGTGATTGAATAGCAAAGATTGGGGTTGGTTTTCTAAAACTATGGGAAAATGAATGCAAACACCTAAAAACAATTAAGGCAAAACTATTTTAAACTAAAAATGCAAAACAAGAATCTTAAAAATGCGATTTAAAAACCTAAATTATCACAAATGTAAACCCTAAAATGATTTTTTTAATTTCCCTAATTCTAAATGACTAAATTAAAAGAAAAATTAAAGAAAATCCCAAAACGAGAGCATTTAAAGTTAAAAAACGGAGAAAACGAGAACCGGATTCAAATCCTGTTCTTTAAAAAACCAAATTGTAAGATTTTAACCCTACGAAAGCAAATTTATTTTTCCTAGGTACTAATTGATGAAAGAAAAACTGTTTTAACAAGAAAAATTAATTAAAAATAGTAAACTTAATTGGAAAAATCTAAAAAATTACTGAAAAATACTTTGAACAGTGCTGGATGCAAGAAAAATAAAAGCTTTGAAAAACGGCTTAAAAATAAGCTAGAAATAGCCCAAAAGGGCTGAATGCTTATTGGGCTAAATGGGCTTATATAATTAATTCTGTAGATATCAACCAGATGGCCCTACTGCTGCCGCTGGTTAGTATGAGTTGGGTGTGGGACGAGTGGGTGTTAAAGGGGAGGTCCAGGGGTCGAATCCTTGGCCTCCCTTTTTGAAAAATATTTTTCTTTTTAAATTTCACTATTTATTTTTGTAAAAAAATTTTAATAAGACTTTTTAATAAGCTGGATAAAAACATTTTTAATAAAGGAAATATTTTTTAAAAAGCACTGATAAACCAGGAAATAAGCACTTAAAGCTGACAGATTGGCTACACTAAATGAGGCTTTAAATACTTAAGCTAAATATGCTCTAAAAGCTATAATAAGCTATCATGAAATCTAAATAAGCTACCAGGCCATTAACCTACTCTAAATAAGCTCAACTGAACCTAACTTAAACATTTCCAAAAAAACTATAAGCTAAAAAGGGGTAAAACAGGTTATGCAAATATTGGGATTTTTAAGATTTTTGGCAGTCCTAAACCATAACTTGCAGGCTTAAATAAGCCAAGAAAATAAGCTGTAAAATGAAACATAAGTTGAAACAGGTAAAGTCTATCCTAAAAGATACTGGTATCCTCAAAACCAGATCCTAAATCATGTGTTAACTACCCTAAATCTTGGCTAGAAAAAGGACTTGTGAGGTTTTTTTTTAAACTGATATGAAAAAGAAAATTGACAGATGATGGTATAAACTAAAACCTCAAACACAGGCTTGCACTCAAACTTAAAATGCAAACAATAACTTAAAGGTGACATGCAAAAAAAACAATTTAGACTTAAAAGGGATAATTATCACAGATAATGAAAATTCAAGCAAAATACAAACCACAGATTCAAGGCCTTTCTAGCTAAACCTATGAACTTGAGATTTATAACATGGAAACTCTAAAAAAACTGATTTTAACATTACTTATGGCTAACCTAAGTTAATTCAAGTGTCAAAACCCACTTTGACCCATTTTGACCCACCCTAAAATAGTTAACCAAACACCCCTTTAAACCATATTTTAGCATATTTTAGACTATAAAAAAGAAATTTAAGCTGAGACTTTGTATAACCAGATTAAAACTAAGACACATAAACATAAACAAACAAGTTTCAACAAGATTTAAGAACTCAAATAAGCTAGAACACAGGAAACAGTTTTAGAGAATATAAAAGACAATTTTTTTTTGCATAAAACTTAAACTTCATTAAAATAAAAAAGATTACAAGGTTTAAAAGTTAAAAGACAATAATTAAGATACAAAATAAGCTGGAAATAAGCTAGACTATACCCCTAACTACAATAATACTAAACTACTCCTAGATAAGTTTTTCAGACATGTCCCTCTCATCTTTATATAAAGCGCCAAGTTGTGCTTCCTTAAGTTTTTTTTGTGTGGGAGAAAACAAAAGCATCATCTAAACCCTCCATTATGCTTTGGCTCCAAGTTATAGCATCTCAGCCCTTCAATTTGGTCAAAAATCATCAGCCAATGAAATACCCTAGGATAGCCAAGGTGGATTTGTAGTTTTTGTGAAGTGAGGTTGAGGTGTGGGGTAAAGTTATTTTATCTGTTTGCAGGGGAAGGTAAGAGATAATGAATAGTGATTTAGGGGAATTTGGCGGGATAAGGTTTCAGGGTACTGTTTGTTTGATTTGGTAACGGGGTTAGGGAAAGGATGTGGGGTGTAAAGGTGTTGGGGTTTTAAGGAGGTAAAGAGTTAACGGTTTTAGGGGTTAAGGATGAGTGGTGAAAAGGGTTTAAAGATTAAGGGGGTGAATGTGTTAGTCCTAAGGACTAACAATGAAATGGGGTAAAGGGTTTTAGGCTAATGCCCGTTAGATAGGATTGGGCCAGGTTAAGTTTAAATGGGCCTTTGTTATAAAAGGTTTTGGTTATTTTTGGTGTTTTATGATAATTGTTGGATCGGTTTATTTTATTGGATATTTTTTTTAGGGGCTTTTGGCTGGGTTTAATTTAAATAATAAATAGTGGCTGACCCAACCCACTAAAATGGGTACGGATTGGAACTTTGACATTTTTTGGTTTTTGGGTTCGTTTTTCGATGCTCTTTTTATTGTTGTGTCTCGGAGTTGACTTTTACTTGACTTTTTTTGACTGGTTGACTTTGACTTTTTCACGCTCTTTCATTCCGTGCTTGGTTTTGTTCGTTTTTGCTTGATTTTTGTCCTTTAGTGAATATCTGGTACTTGCACAGTAAACAACACAAAACAAGCATATTTTTGGCATTTAATGTCCGTTTTTGGTCTTTTAGGGTCGTTTTATTAGGTAAAAGGTATGTGTATTTAAGCACATACCATGTTAACTAGTAATCTAAGTGATCTCGTAGTTATCGTGTTCTTTTGAAATTTGTTTTCGAAAAACACAAACAACATTTCCTTGATTTATTCAAGTGAAGTGTTGGATTACAAGGTTTCTTATTGTCACAATATTGAGTATAGGGAGATTTGTGGAATTAAAAATAGTAAGTTGACTCTCATGCTTAGCACCAACACTAAAAAAGACTTCACACATGACTTCACTATCAAATATTCAGGCGTAACAAGATTATGATTATGTTTGATGGTCATCAAATATAATCAGGGGGAAGAGAAGTGTTCTAGCTGAATATTTCGATAGAGCGCAACAATTAGGGGGAAGAAATGTGTACATCCGGGACTTAATTGACTTTGGTGTAATACAACATAGTGCCACAACTGGGGAAAGAATGTGTACATCCGAGAACTAAATTGAGCTTTGGAGTACACAACATCAGGACTTAATGACTTTAGTTATAAGTTTCATTCTTCTATGTGTTGTTTTGTGTGAAAAGTATTGCAATACATTGGGTTTTGTTTATTTAGGGGGAAGCAATTGGGGGGAAGATACATTTATGTACAACAACATCAACAACATCTCTACCTTTCAGAATCAAGAACACCATCATATTCATCCTCAATCCTCAAACCAAAAGTCAAAGTTACAACACTTCTGCAACCTTGATAATTCAAGAGAACTACTCAAATCATCAAGTTGTTGATCATTCAAAAGTCTACATGAAGAAATTGTAAGTCAGACAAGAAGTAAGATATGTTGGTCAGAAGCTTTAAAAGACAAATCAAGAATGGTTCACATAACGAATGATGATATGGTAAGATCTCAAAGGCAAAGACAAAAAGGAAAATGGAAAGATCAAAATCAAGATCACTAGAGCATGATTGGAACAAGACCACTATTACACAATGGTATGTGCTTAATTACACATACATTTTACCTTTAAAAACAAGCTAAAATAACCAAAAAAATAAACGGGACTGTAAAAATGCCAAATATTATTGCTTTTTTGCTAATTGTTTGTGCAGAAACGGATAACTAAAGACAAGACGAAAAAACAAAGCCAAAACGACAACCGGACTCGAAATGGAAAAGACTATGAAAAGACAAAGCCACAATCGAGCCGGAAAGTCAATAATCAAAAAGACCAACATAAAAGTCAACTGTCAAAAGACAAAGTCCAACCAAGTCACCCGCCGACGCCAAAGTCAAAGAAATAAAAGTTAGGGACTGAAAATTGTAAATCCCTGAAACATATATATATAAGAAGAAAAAGGAGAAAAGAAGACAAGGGCCCAAATTGCATTTGGCAAAGATGATCCCAACAAGGCCATAGCTGCCAAATCCCTCAACTTGTACACCAAAGGGACGAATTGTGCAAAGAGTTAAATAACTCTTGGGGACTTGTTTTGCCAAGTCCCCAAAGTTATATAACCACAAGGACCATGCGTGCAAAGAAAGATATAACCTAGAGGGACTAACTTTGCCAATCTCACAAACTTAACCCTGTCACCCTCTTTTGATACAACTTCTTTTCCCGCCAAGGTTTTTCCCCCCTAAAACACAACTCACGGGTGTGTTAACCTCTTTTTACCCTGTGTTTCTTCTCCACCACCATGGATACTCACCTCCCCCCTCCTCCACTAACTTTCCCAGCTGTGAGATTGCCAAGTTGGCAATCCCACATCTCCCCAAGCATATTTTCGACGACCAAGATTGACTTTGGAAGAATTAAAGGCCACGATTAGAAGCTGTGAACACTCTCACAAAACAAACACACCTGTGTTTGTGTGTCTACAAGAAAGCACAAGACAAGAAAGAAAAGACACAAGAACCAAGTCGAATTTTCCTATAAATAGCTTTGTAAAGCCATTGTGGCTGTTAGTTAGTTTTTTATGTCGTTTTAGTGTAGTTTTAAAAGTAATTTAAAGTGTTTTTAAGTTAATTTCTCTTATGCATTTGTAATTCTCAGTTTTAATGAAAAATTAAGCTATTTTTACTCAATAAGCTCTCAATAAGCTCATTAGAGCTTATTCTTGTTAATAAGCTCTAATTCAGTTGGAAACTTGTTCAAAGTTATTACTTACTCACTTTTTTTTTTTTAACTCCAGTGACATCAAAACAATAACTTTGAGTCCATGAAAATTCACTTTGGAAGCCACAAGAGTAATAAGCTTCCAAAGAGCTTAATGACTTATAAAGCTCATTTAGAGGCAAAAGTCCACTTAGGTGTATGTTTGCTTAAGCCACGCTACTCAGAAAGAGTGCCTTGGGTTCGCGAACCAAACAAATTTCTCAGGGTTTAATTCCTCAAGCCTCAGTTTAGCTTAACTTTAGCTTTATCAATTTCCTTATTTTCTCTTCAATCTTGTTTACTTCTCTTCAAATATGTTGTTTACAGGGATAACTCATCCAACTGTTTTTCAGTTTCAATGATTTAAGTGTGTTTTATCTCGATTTCTCTTAAAAAAGTCATTAAGTAATATAAGCTAGGAGAGAAAGTAGCTTATTTCTCTTAATAAGCTATAGGTTTTCTTGTTCAAGTAGCTTAATTAGGTTAAAAATATTTGAGTAGATAAAAGGTTTTAGTTGGTTTAGTTTTAAAACATTTTATTAAGCTCAACTGTTAGTTTGGGCAGTTTTAAGTAAATGGTGTTTGGCAGAAGCCTTAAAATGGTTTAAAACAGTCTTGTATGGGATTATGAACATTAGGATGGTTTAGTTCAAGTTGTTAAGCTCATTTAAGCTGATTTTTAAAAGGTTTCAGTTTGAAAACTGTTTTTCAAAGTTTTGCAAATAACTTTTGAAACTGTGAGATTTTCCTTTCAGTACCACAAGTGCTTAAGCCAAAATAGCAACTTGTGAGTGTGACTTTAAGTATCAAAAAGGTGTGTTTATTGTGTCTAAAATAAAGCTGTCAAACAAGCTTTGATCTTTTGACTTGTAAAGTCAAAGACTCCCAAGTTCCCTTTTGGTCACAGTTTCTAAAAATCCAAGACCCATTTTCACAATCAAAAATCAGCAGGTGTTTAAGCTTTTTAAAAGCTAAAATTTGGTGATCACAAGACCCTTTCATATGGCAGCTCTCATCGTTTTAGCTTAACTTTTTGTTAGAGCTATATTTGACATGCTTTTTTATAAGCTGTCCAAATAAGCCCTTGAGGCTAATCCCATAAGGCTCCACCAGGTGCAAAGGAAGGCTTTAAGTCCCTCATTCGTAAGTCTTTTTGTCTTATAAAGAGCCCAAGCTTCTTGCTTATTAGAGAGCTTATAACCCCTTGTATAAGCTCTCTAAATTTCAGCTTTAAGAAGCTTGTTGTTGGCTTATTTAAAAGCCAAAACTTGCATTTGACTGTTTTTTTGCATAACTTTAGCTGAGGGATTGCTTATTTTTTGATTTCTGGCTTATTGAGCTTATTTCGTAAGCTCAAAATTGTTTCTAGTAGATTTTAGGTTAAGTTAGACAGTAATTTGCATAGTTTCCCTTTAGGTACTTATTTGAAAGCGCAACGTTGAGCCTTTTTACCTTTAAAGCTATTTGTTTAAAGCTTTTCCTGTCATGAGAACTTCCAACACTTATTTAGTTTTAGCTTTTCCATTTTCTTTTTAGCTCATTTAAGTTAGTTTAGACCACTTAGCTTAATTTTAGCTTTCCTAAGCTTAATTCGACAACCTAAGACCAAAAAAGACATAGCATATTGCCTTAAGAGGCCCAAATAAGCCCATTCTGATCCTGCCACTCTTTAAAGCTTATTTAATTAGCTTAATGAGTCATTTTCATAAAACTCTAGTTGACAAAGTTGTTAAGCCCCAACGATCTAACAACTTGCTTCCTTGAGATTTCAAAAAAAAAAAAGGGGGGAGTGGGAAAGAAAAAAAAGAAGACACTTGGTCCCGTGTGAATCAACACAGACTCAACCCGGACCAAGCGATACATATCCCCTTTTACCCACAACACTACTCTACCACTAGCCCCTTGGTCTTTTTCGTTAAAGACTCAAGGCATAATACATAAGTCATTTTGATCGGACCAAATAATTCTTATAATCTTTTAGCTTATTTTTCGGCTTATTTCATTAGCTTTATTTTTAGTTACTTATTTTCTTAGGAACCTTATGAGTAAAGTATTTTTAGAAAAAATTCAGAAATTTTTTGTAATACGTTTAATATTATTTTACAATTTAATTTAGTAAAAGTTGATTTTAATTCTTAAAACAATCACAAAAATTATCAAAAAAAATAATTTTGCTTTTTTAGAAAATTTTCTTTATCATCTAGTTTGTAGGAAAAATATAAAAATTTTTATAGGTCATTTTTACCAACTTTTTCATCTTTACAAAGAACGGGTCCGGACGGGATTTTGTTTGACTCGTTTTTTGGGTCAAACGAAACTCCGTTTTCGTCAATCCCCTTTTCATTCTTCATTATTTATACCCCTAGAAGTAGTTTAGAAAGCAAGAAAATTCTGTCGTAGGTTTATTTTTAAAAGAATTAGGTTTCTCCGCCCCTTTTGTTCGGATTCGGGCTCTCGTTATGTGGCAGTTTAATTCGTAATTTCTAGTTTTTCTTAAACGTTTTAGCCGTATGTTATCTAATTTGACTTTTAACAACTCCCCCAAACCAAATTCCTTCCTATCAAAACACAAACTTTTCGATCGTATCGATTTACCAGGCCAAAATAAGCCTCTTTGGGGATAAACGACCCGGGAAAAGCCAATACTACTTCTCGGGTTTTATTGATTGTTGTTTTACACTTATTTATCATTTTTATATTTTATATATATTATATATATTTACGTGTGTGAATGATCACCAATCAATTTTGGCCCGTTCCGGGGAGGCTGTGAAGCCGTTGTAATCGTTACGTTTATCAAGATGTGTTTGAAACTGTGAATATTTTCTTTTATTAATAAAAATATAAACAAAGTACAATAAATATTTTACATTTTCTTTTAGTAAATTAGACAGATAAAAACCAAAGAAAAACCAAAAAATATAAAAACATTGTCCAAATAAAAAGAAAATGAAAATTCCAAAAATTTGTAAATCCAAAATAAATATTCTCCTCAACTTAGGTATTATCATAATAACTTCCAGGAACTTGTTTGTTCCCAACTTCGAACAAAAGATTTAAAAACTTTCCTTTTGTGTCTCCTTACGACGTACGGCTCACCTTTGAAAGTTAAACAAACTATAAAGTGGGATAATGAGGTTTTCCTAGGAACTACGACTGAAAGATAAATAAAAGCTTCGCGCTATTTCCTACTCCTCCGCTCACCTGTGCGTTTTATCTATTGCGAGTTACCGTGAAGTAAGTAATTATTTGGTTAAGATGTCTTATCCATTGTCCGTGTAAAATCAATTGTGAATTAATCTTTGAAAACACAAAAAAAATTATGTAAATTTTCTTTTTGTACTTCTATTTTGTCTATGCGCACATCGTTCTCGGAAGCCTAGAACCAGCGACAACACTAAGTTTCGACAAACTTTCTGTGAACCATCTAATCTTGGAGAAACCTAGATAATCACTATCCATAGTTACGATGGCCGATAATCGTACTATGGGAGCAATCGCTCGAAGCAACCACCGTGGTTACGAGGATGCGATAGTTATTCACTACATGAAACACACGCGAAAAACTTTAGAGATCAAGCATATGGTATCTTCATAATCTTGTCCAAAACAAGCAAATTTTTTTGAAAAGATAAAGAAGACCCACATGCACACATCCGTTATTTCCAACATGATCACTTCTACGATGAAGAATCCGAAACGTACCAAAATACGTCGGTTAAACTTTGCATCACCCCAGTTTTCTCTCGAAGGGGCAGCCCCGATATGGCTAGAAACGAGAACCCCCTCGGTATCGATTGAAACATGTGAATGAATCTTGTATACGAAAATTTATTAACAAAATCTTGCCCTCCCTCTAAAAACGACAATCTCAAAAATAAAATTTTGAGATTTCGCAAAATTTGATGAGATAGAACGATTATGAGGATTGGTATTGGTTTCAAAGATCTTTTAAGAGGATGCCCTCATCATGGGTTTTCAAATTGCATCAACTCGATTAAAACATTCTATAATGGCCCTTAAAACTCAAATTGATCAAGTATTCATTGAACCTGCTAGCCCGTGGTAACTTCTTAGACCGAAATGCCTCTATACATGTTTAAAAATTATCGAGAGCAAATTCTAAGGTACGTCACTCAAGAAACCAAATGCTGTGTAGTCCCCCCCCAAGAATGAGTAAAAGCTCTTCGCACCCAGCAGTCTCATCTGATGTTGCTGAACTCAAGACAATGGTTCGGGCATTAATTCACGATAGTAGAAAGAACCAAACCCACAGCTTCCGCCCCCTGTAAAAGAGGTTGATCAAAGTGTGTAACGTTGTGGGGGAGGTCATGTCTTATCAAAACTGTCTAGCCACGTAACATCACATGGTACTAGACAATATCCAAGAGTATGTGTCCCAGGCCGCTGCGGCCAATTTCAACCAAGCTAATTCTGGTTATCGACCTCCGATGGTCTCAAATCAAATTCGACCTTCCTGGATTTTCCTCTCTCCAAAATCCTCATGCAAATAGACAAAACAATTCAATCGAGGAAATAACTTCAAAATCAAAACAGAGAAACACTTTCAACTCAAGTCAATTTAATCGACTTCGGTTCATACAACCAGTAGTTAATCAACCAATAGCTCCTCAAGGACCTGATCCTCCAGACACACTGTGTGTCAAAAACCAGATTTGAAAGAATAATGTCACAGCCAATGAGCGTGTTGAGAACATGCAAAACCAAGGTCAGAAACGCTTCAATCCCAATGGCAAATTTGACTGACATGCTTTCAAAATTTGGTTACAGCTCCAAACAGCTTCTACTTCCGGTTTTGGAACTCTTCCTGGTAACACTGTTACCAACCCTAAGGAAGATTTAAAAGGTATCACTACCCAAAGTGGTGCTACCATCCAAGGACCGAAAGCAGTTAATCATGATGCCGAGGTGACAAAGGACACGATGCCTCCTGCTAATAACGGAAGCACCGAAGACGTCCAACCTCCTGTTGTTCAAATTCAGACTCGTAATCCAAATCCTGAGCCCATGTTGCTCCTGTTGTTACTCCAGTTCCTAAAGCATCAATTCCATTTCCATCACGAAGAAATGATGAAAGGCGCAAGGAATAAAGCTAACGTTCAAATCGAGGAAATTATATGTATTCTTTAGAGATTTAGTTTCGAGATTAGCTTTTACCGATGCCTGTTGCTCATGCCTAATATTTGCTTAAACTTAAAAACCTGATTGGAAACAAGAAAAATTGAGCGAGTTGCATGGACTCCTTGAATGAGAAATGTTCAGGGTCTTCTCAACAAGTTACCAAGAAACTTGGGGTCCTTGGACCGATTTCTGATTCATGCGAATTTACGGGGATTAACTACATGCAAGATTGGCCGATCTTTGGTGCGAGCATTAATCTCATGCCTTATTCTGTCTGGAAAGATCTCTTCTTATGAACTAACCACCAAATTCATGACGTTAGAGCTAGAAGATCGTGCAATCACTGAACCATGGTATTGTAAAGACGTCGTCTATTGGTGGGAAAGTTCCAATTTCCAGCTGACTTCGTAGTTGTTGATTTTGAACCAGACCCCCGAGTCCCTTTGATTCTCGGGCGATGTTTCTTAAAAACAAGTCATGCTTTGATAGATGTTTATGAAGGCGAGATTACCCTCCGTGTTGGCAAAGAAGCCATCACATTCAACTTGGACCAAACTTCAAAATATACAGCTGATTACAACCATTGTCGGTTAAACAAAATATCAACAAAATCGACGTCATCGATATGGCTTGTGATGAGTATTCTCAAGAGGTCCTAGGATTTTCAAGTGTGGTCGCGAGTGGCAATCCCACTCCATATTCTGAGCCTATTGTTTCTACTGCTTCTCCAACTCTCACTCCTTTCGGGGACAGTGACTTTCTCTTGTTTGAAGAAGCAGATTCGTTTCTTGCTCTAGAAGATGATCCAACTTCATCTGAAGTTGATCCAACTTATCAGGATCCTGAGGGGGACATCCTGATTCTAGAGGCAATTTTGAACAGTGAACCACCACCCCCCCTCCCAAATCATGAACAATATATGCCTGAAGTTAGGAAAGAGCTCAAACTCTGTGAAGCTAAAACCGTTGAACCTTCCATTGATGAACCTCCCGAGGTTGAACTAAAGGAACTGCCACCCCATCTTGAATACGCATTTTTGGAAGGCGACAATAAGTTGCCTGTCATAATTGCTAAAGACTTAAAAGATGAGGAAAAGGCAGCACTTCTCAAGGTTCTTAAGTCCCACAAGCGAGCCATCGCTTGGAAACTCTCCGACATAAAGGGTGTTAGCCCGGAATTTTGTACTCACAAAATTTTAATGGAAGAGGACTATGAACCATCTGTGCAAAGTCAGAGAAGGGTAAACCCAAAAATTCACGATGTTATCAAAAAGGAGGTTGAAAAACTCCTTGACGCTGGATTGATTTACCCCATCTCTGACAGCCCTTGGGTGAGCCCGGTACATTGTGTACCTAAAAAAAGGAGTTTTGATGTCATCACAAATGAAGAGATTGAGCTATTCTACTCGATTGGTCACGGGATGGCGAGTATGTATTGATTACAGAAAACTTAATGAAGCACCCGAAAAAAAAAAAAAAAAAAAAAAAAAAAAAGAATAAAAAAAGGACCACTTCCCTTCACACATCATGGATCAAATGCTCGAGAGACTAGCAGAAACGAATACTACTGTTTCTCGATGGCTTTCTCATGTTTACTTTCAGATACCAATTGACCCGTAAGATCAAGAAAGACCCATTCACATGCCCCTACGGAACTTTTGCTATCGTCGAATGCCTTTTGGGCTATGCAATGCTCCGGTACGTTTCCAAAGATGTATGATGGCAATTTCACACGTTATGATTGAAAAACGATGGAAGTTTCATGGATGACTTTTTGGTCTTTGGAGACTCTGTTTTCTACGTGCCTAACCATTTAGAAAGATGTTGAAACGGTGTGAAGGACACCAATTTGTCTTTTAAAACTCGGAAAAGAGCCATTTTATGTAAAGGAAGGGCTTTGTTCTCGGGACATAAAATTTTCTAAGTCTTGGAACTTAGAGGTTGTTAGAGCTAAGTCGAAGTTATAGCTATACTCACTCATCCGACTTCAGTCAAAGGTGTCCGTAGTTTCTTGGCACGCCGGTTTTTTTAAACGGCGATTCTTTCAGGGACTTCTCGAAATTGCCCCGTCTCTATTACTCATTTGCTTGTTAATGAGGACTTCCGTTTGTCTTTTTGAAGAGTGTGTCGATTCTTTAAACACACTCAAAAGAAGATTGACTGAGGTCTCCGATTTAATTGCTCCGACTGGACGTGCCTGTTGATCCTGTGTGCGATGGCTTAGCGACTTCGCAATTGGGGCAGTCCTTCGGGCAAAGAAAAAAGCAAGCACTTTCAAACTTTACACTTGCTAGCAAGGACTATGAAGAGGCGCAACCCACTACACTACTTAAGAAAAAGAATACTTGCTGTAGTGTATGCACCTTTGAAGAGAATTTCCGTCTATCTTGTTATGTCAAAAAGCATAGGTATACTGATTCACTTGCCATCAAGTATCTCTTTGCATGAAGGATGCTAAGGCAAGACTCATGCGGTGGATCTTATTGATCCAAGATTTGATATTGAATTCGAGACAAAAAAGGTGCTAAAATTCTCGCCGCAGATCATATGTCCAGACTTGAAATTCACATCAAGACAAAGACTCGAGAATAAAGAAAATCATTGAAGCATTTCCTCTGAGACTCTTGCGTTCAATTGCTCTTCAAGATCACAAAAGTACACCATGGTTTTGCAGATTTGCAAATTACCATGCGGGAAAATTGTGATTAAGGAATGACAATCCTACAAAAAAATAAATTCTTTAAGGATGTCAGCACTATTTTCTGGGATGATCCTTTTCCTGTTAAGATCTGTGTGTTCAGGTGATAAGACGTTTGGTTTCTGGGACAAGAAGCTTTAGACCATCTCAAAGCTTGCCACTGTGGACCTACTGGGGGACCACTATGGCCAATTACACAGAAAGAATAAATCTTTGATTCAGGTTTCTATTGGCGCCCACCATCTACAAGGATGCCCATGACTTTGTCACCCGTTGTGACATTTGTCAACGTCAAGGAAAAATTACGCAACGTGATGAGATGCCACAAAACTCCATCCAAGTTTGCGAAATCTTTGACATCTGGGGCATTGATTTTATGGGGCCGTTTCCGTCTTCAAGAGGAAACAAGTACATACTCGTGGCTGTTGACTATTTGTCAAAATGGGTCGAAGCAAAAGCGCTCCCCACCAATGATGCCCGAGTTGTCTGTAAATTTTTGAAAACTCTCTTCTCTCGATTTGGTGCACCCCGAGCTATCATAAGTGATCGCGGAACTCACTTTTGCAATGACCAATTTACAAAGGTCATGCTTAAGTATGGAGTAACTCATCGTCTCTCCACCGCTTATCACCCACAAACAAGTGGGCAAGTTGAGGTGTCAAATCGTGGTTTAAAGCGTATTCTTGAAAGAACCGTGGGAGAAAATCGTGCCTCCTGGTCGGATAAATTAGATGATGCTTTATGGGCCTTCCGCACAGCTTACAAAACACCCATCGGGTGTACTCCATATAAGCTTGTGTACGGGAAGGCATGTCATCTACCGATCGAGTTAGAGCACAAAGCCTACTGTACTGGGCTCTCAAGCATACAAATTTTGATATTCAAACTGCGGGTGATCACAGGAAAGTTCAACTGAATGAACTAAATGAACTTCGTGATCAGGCCTACGAGAACTCTCTGATCTATAAAGAGAAAACCAAGAGGATACACGATGCTAAGATCAAAAACCGCGTTTTCAACGTTGGTGATCGTGTCCTCCTCTTCAATTCTAGACTGAAGATTTTCTCGGGCAAATTGAAATCCCGTTGGTCTGGACCATTCACCGTTGTCCAAGTTTTTCCTTATGGCACCGTCGAGCTATCTCAAAACTCCGGGCCCAACTTTAAAGTGAATGGTCATCGTATCAAACATTACTTTGGAGGGGACGTACCAACCGAGGTTGTCCCGGATCTCCAAACGTTCCCCATGGACCAATAAATTCGGGGGACGGGTCAAGCGTCGGGACCCTAAACAAGCGCTTCGTGGGAGGCACCCCATGCTTATCCGTAGTATGTAATAAATAAGTGTTTTTGTGTGAGAAGGTTTATATTTTCCATTACCCGTGTTCTGTGTGCTTTGTATGTCCAGGTATTCCCGGATTGTGAAGGCTCTCGATTCTGTCATTTTTAACTCGAGCTTCACATCCTCAGCTTCATTTTGGGAATTCAGTATCCAAATCTTATCGACTAACGTTATATCTTTTGGCACACTTTATAAACGGCCTTAGATTTACGTAGGAACCCCTTTGAAACATCGAGGACGATGTTTAGTTCTAGTATGGGGGGGGAATCTTCGATTTGATTTTTGCCTGCAGTCGTTGTTATCACATAATCCCGTTTTTACACCAAATTTTTGCAAAAATACAAAAAAAAAAAAAAAAAAAAAAAAAAAAAAAAAAAAAATTAAAAATTTCAAAAATAGAATAAGTGTTTTTGTCTTTTTGGGTAGAGTAAGAATAAATTTTTGACTCGATCGGGCGTGTTGAGCCCTAGCTAGTTCTTTTAGGCCAAAGCTTTCACGAATTCTATTGCTTTGAATTCTTAAGTGAAGAACGAGAAATGATAGAGTTAAATATAAGTTTATGTGTCAAGCAAGATTCGTCTAAAAACACTTTATTGTGAATAACTGTGTTCTTTTTCTCCCATAAGCTTCTAATCCGCCTAATCATCTGTTCGATTTTAATTCAGCTAAGTCAATCTCGATGTTTTCAGAATAAAGCTTCAAATTTAGTGACTTGATTCTTTAAAAAAGCAAAAGCTTGAAAAGATTTAATGGCCAATAAAGATACATTTGATTATTATGGAGCAAGTAATAGATGTGTCGTGATATCCCACTCGCTTACAAACCACGAGGTGGGGGTTCAAACTTAGTCCATCTTTGCTTCTAGGGACTTGGATGTGACGTGATATCTCACTTGCGAGAAGGTCTAGGTGAGGGTTCCAAACTAAGACCACTAATCCTTAGCCATATTAGGAAGAAGAGTGCTGATGTGGTTTCCCACTACGCTAGGCAACGGGGTGGGTTTCAAAACTAGAACACCGGACGTTGGGTGTGATATCCTATTAGGGAGCGAGGCCTAGGTAGGTGTTCAAAAAGCTACGCATTCTAGCTTTAAGAAACTAAAAAAAAAAAAAAAAAAAAATAAAAATAATATAATAATAAAAATAATTTTGAAGTTTTTTTCTTTAGAAAATCAGTTGCAAAGTCTTATAATGTTGCTTTGAGTCACGATTCATTTTGTGGACTATTGGAAATAAGTTGATCTATGGTTGAGTTAATCAAGCAACACACGTAATAATTATCATGTCGAGTCAAAAGTTCACAAGTCATAAGTATGAGGCACTCTTTCACCTAAAAACATTATATCGACTCAATTGATCCGTTTAATTGCTTGGCTTAAGACTAGTGAAAAATCGGGGACGATGAAATTTTCCGTCAGGACATCCGTAGATCATTCTATGGACGTTTCTCACTCTATGATCCCATTGTGAGTTAAATAAGAAAGACAAACCATTCAAAAATCCAAAAAAATTAGAGTAGTCAATGTACATACAAAATAATGGTGTTAATCGGGGATTTTGTACGAAGCTATTATTCTTTCCTTTGACAAACACTTTGCTACTTTTCAAAGTTATTTTTTAGTCGGAGGGGGTCAGAGTCTTAGTTTATCGTCAATGCTTACTTCATAGCATTGCGTGCACGGAACCGGCAATGTCGTAGTATGGGGGATTTTGGTATGTGCTTAAATACACATACCTTTTTCCATTAAAAACGGACTTAAATGACCAAAAACAGACAGAAACTGCCAAAGATATGTTTGTTTTACACTTGTATTGTGCAGGAACGGATAACCAAGAAAAGGACGAAAAACAAAGCCAAAACAACAAAACCGGACTCGGAATGGAAATAAAAGCGTTTGAAGGACAAAAGCCAAATCAAGCATAAGACCAGAAAAGTCAAAATACAAAAGTCATCTCATCAAATTAACAGGTCAAAACCGGATGCCGTAATTGATGAATACTATTGGATGCAATCTCAACCCTCCATCTGATAGGCCGGAAAGCCCATAGTTATTGTGATGAAGACTGTGAAAGACCAAATGGGCCCTCAATCAATGGACAACAGCCCAATTTGTGTGCAGATTGGACAGAGCTATGAAGACTTGAAGGCAGATCCTAGCCCTTGAACAAAGCCAATCTCAGCCGATTGTACACACAAAAACCCACCCAAACCTTATTGGGCTTAAAACAAGCCCCATAACACTATGCCTAAACCTTATTGGCCCAAACACACCTAGTTGAGGCCCAATACATAGACCACAAACTTATTGGGGCCAAGCACACCCAGTTGTCCCAATACATAAACCTAGCCAGACACTGGCCAAAACAATTTTTTATATAAACCTCAGGACTGTAATTGTAATTTTGGAAAATGTTTTATAAAGGAAAAAGTGTTTTAAAATGAGAAGGACTGATTTGCAAATTACAATAGTTTTCTCTTTATAATAAGGCAGGACCATTCTCGCCATGTTTTCTTTCTTTTCTCTTAAACCTTTTATAAATACAACGGCCCAAATTGCCACTTTCCAAACTCGTGTATAACTAAAAATAAAAGAAAGAAAAGAGTGACAAGTAAATGAAACCCGAGGGGTTCTTTTTGGGCACTTGAAACCTTCAAAAACCTGTGAACCAATAACAGCTCACCCCTCCCAAAGCTTTCCCGCCAACTCCCTCAAAAGCTCCACCATCACGAGTTAACACTCCATTCCTTTACCCACACACTCGTTTATCCAGTCCCAACCTAAACCCACCTTCCACTACCTCTTAATCTTGCCATGTTGGCAATCTCACCAAGCCCGAGCAACATCAATGGCGGATTGAGCATTAAAACAAACACAAAGCTTAATCTAAGGGTCAGGATTGGTTGCTGAGCTTCAACTCACACAAGAAACACAATGAAAGAAGCTGTGAAGACTTGAGGCTTATATAAATTCAAGAAAACACAAGCCGAAGACACACTAGTTTTTACTTAGCTTTATTTTACTTAACTTTTTATAAAAATTGTAGCTTAAGCTTCCAGCTTACTTTTTATTGTAACATTGTTGTTTTTAAGCAAATTAATTGAAATTTAAAGTTTATCTCAAGTTTCTTAAATTTTCATTTGTGAGTTCTTAAATTCGTGTTCAAATTGTGAAGAAAAGTATGTTTTTATGGTTGCTTAATAATTCCATTATCCCTAATCTCAGTTTGTTTTAATTAGTTTTAAGTTAAATCAGTTAAAAAGTTCTTTTTACTTAGTTAAGGGGGTGTTTGGTAAAAGTTCAAAATGGGTGATTTGAGTTTAGTCATGGGTCAAGCACCACTCAGCCAAACTTTGCTGTGTGGTGGGTTAATCAAGACTTACATCACCATTTTTAGTTTTAAATCAGTTTTTAAGTACTTTTTTATATTCTGTCAAAAACTTTAATAGCTAACTAAAGCTCAACCACTTTAAGCTGCTTAGCCAGCTTAAGACACTTTGTTTATGCTTATTCAAGGGTCTCTAGACAAATAAATCATCCCTTGTAGCTGTCATTGGGTTTGAAACCAAGTTTAAGTCAAATTTGGCTTGCTCTATTTTTTGAAATCCCCCATTTTAAGCCAATTATCAGCAGTATTAGTTAGGCCTTAAGCCCCAAAGTTTTGAAAATAAGCTCATTGGAGACCCCTTGTTATCTGTTTTTACTTTATTTTGGCTAATAAGCTCATAAGAGCTTATTTGCATAAGCCCCAAAAGCTCTTTAGCTCACTGCTTAAAGTCCCCTGGTGCTGAGCACCCAAGTTCAGCACCTTTTTCCAGCTTATTTATCTAATAAGCACTTAGGTCTTTTAGCTTTTATCTGTGTTTATACTTGTTCTTTACAATTCTCAGAATTAGTTATAGCTTATTTTTGCTTTAGCTTAGCTTATTTTTTTTTTTTTTACATATTAAGTAGTGTGAAAAACCCCTCATTTCTGCTTTTTAATATAATAAGTGGCCTATAGCTTATTACTGCTTTAGCTTAATTTTAGGGCTTATTTTGTTAAAGTAGTTAAATAGATAGGACATAGCTAGGTTATGTTATCACGAAAACCCAAACCTCAGCTTATTTGAGCTTTTTAGCTCAAAGAAAAAGCCAAAAAGCTCTTTGAGCTTTTCACATTCTGTCAGCCCAAAAGCTTCATAATTTGCTTATTTAGGACCCTTCAGCCAGTCCTTTGGTAAAAATATGATGAAGCTGAAACCCCTGAACAACTCTTTCTTTTTTAGCTTTTTGGTTTAAGGCCCTTTGGAACCTACTTTGCATTACGGGTCCACTTCAGGGACCATTTATGTAACTTTTCGATTTTCTTGTTACCACAGTTTACTTCCTTAGGTTAGATCCTTGTTGCACTGTTAGTCCTTTAGGGTATTACACAGTTAGTCCTTGTCAGTTAGGTAGTTAGATTTATTTAATTTAATTAATTAACTTTAGGGTTTAATTTAATTAGTTTAATTATTTTAATTGCTACAGTAAATTTTGGGCATTTTTACATTTTTAACTTTGTTAACTTTTTCTTTATTTAATTTAAATTTTCCAGAATTTTTAGACTTTTATTTTCTGTCTTTTTCTATTTTCTTAATTTTAATTAGTGTTTATTTTAAAAAATTCTAAATAATTACAAAAATTAAGAAAAAAATTATTTTCTTTTTAGAAAATTTCTTTAATCAAATCGTTTGTAGGAAAATTAATAAAACTTGTGATGGGTGATTTTTGCCCAAATTTCAGTTCCGGGCCCGTTTACGAGCCCGGATTTTTCGTTTCTTACCGTTTTGTCGCTTTTTAAACTCGATTTGAAAATTTTTTTACATTTCTTTTAAGTTAGAATATTTTTTAATTTATTTAAATTTAAAATTTAATTTTATGACTTTATTTTTGTAAATTTTTAGTTTTAGCTTTGCGATTTAAATTCCGGTAGTCTATATTGTATGTTAATTTAGTTTATTAGTTTTAATTCATTTTAGATAAGTTATTTTAGCCTAATTAGTTCCCCGTTAGATTTCTTATTTGGGATTTTCATTGCCATTATTTAGCCCCCGTAGTTTAGATTTATAGTATAACTATTTTGTTCCCGTAGTATATTTAGCTTCCCATTTCCACTGCTTGTTTCCCGTAGAATAATCTTAGTTTTCTTTAATAAATTTTAGTTTATCTAGTTAAAAATCAAAATCATTTGTTTCTCAATTCAAATCATCAATTCATTCGTATCGATTTACCATTCCAGCCTCGTTGGGGATTTACGACCCGGGAAAATTCTATACTACTTCTCGGTATCATTGACTCTGCTTTTAGACTATTCTTACTATATATTTGATATTTTATTATATTATATATATTTTAAGGTATAGTCTGAGCGGATCAACGTTTTCGTTCCTTTTTACGTTTTTGTCTGTTTTTTTACGTTCTTGTACGTTTTCATATGATTTTAACCGTTTTCGTCAGTTTTTCTACGTTTTTGTCAATCTTTTTAAGTTTTCGTCAGTCTTTTTACGTTTTCTTATGATTGTTTATGTTTTCGTTAGTCTTTTTACATTTTCGTCTGTTTTTTACGTTTTTGTCCTGATGCGCAAAATCATTTGGCTTCCTACTTTCTTGATGCGCAGCTGTTGGATAGCTTTGGGGCCTTATGTTTTGTTAGGTGGTATTTTCCTATTAGTGTTCTTGTTACTGTATTTAGATAGTTGGCCGTTGTTGTCACACCCCGCCAAGGCGAAAACGCGAGGCGTAAACAAGAATGGATATCATCACAACACATGGTGTCTATATAGAGAATACTAAAATGAAAACTAAAGTAAAGCAAAGACACAAAGTGTCATAACAATACCCAAAACCTAATGGTGTCTTTATTAATGAGAAAGAGGTCTCGTCAATAAATGACATGCAAAAACATAATCCAAATAATTCATGCAAACGCATTTATTCAAACAGAAAGCATAAACAAACTCCAAGCATCCTGCGGTCTCTTCTAGCCACTTCGCTCTATCTTAACACCATTAAGCTCACCTGAAAATGATGCTTAAAACGTCAACATAAAGTTGAGCGAGAATCATAGGTTTATGACATACAACAATATCCCAAAATAAACTTTTAATTAGCTGCTGCAATTACCAAAACAATTCATAACAATTAACAACAACGGGACGAAACGTGCCCACGATCACAATCTATCATTAAATATGTGCGCTACATTGGCCTCTTAATTTGCTTTCACGCAGTCTTACACTCGTCACACCTAGTTTTGCATATTTGGGATCCAAAATACCAAACATATCATATCGCACACAACGGGACGGAACGTGCCCACGATCCAATACAAATAACTACAACAAGCTTTAAATTAATTTTAACACGCAACTAGACAAGGCATCATCTCACCCAAATTAACATAAGAAAATGGGGCTATGAAAATCACATTTGCTTAGCTTTCCAAAGATTCTAACAAAAAGATTCAATAAAAACTAGGCACAAATCTAAACAACAAAATAACTCGTGTTACACGCTACTAAGCCAAAAGCTTAAACACATGTAACAATCATATGATGGATGTCTAAGGTGTTTAGTTACCCTCATGGGTCACCTCGACACCATGCCCAACATTAACCAATTCGTTTACACATTATTTCAAAGTCTTACAATTTACTCGAAAACGCAGAATTTTGACCTCACTTTACTATTTTCTAAACCAAACCTACTGAGCTTTATAAATTCTACCAAAAATCACAGGTTAAATACCATGAGTCTACCAACTCCAAGATTTTTCCATTAATTTATTTTCCTTCTTATGTGCCTCAAATAAAATCAAACTTTTAACTACTCAGTTTCGGATCTGATCGCACACTAAAATGTTTTGACCTAAAAACCATACTTAGACTCCAAATCAGAAGCTATCCTTTGGGGGATTTCTAATAGACACATAGAAATAAACTCCTGTAGAAAGTATAAGCTAAATTCTAATTTTAAGTAAGGGTTTTACACCTCGTAATCTGACCTAAATCTGACCCGTATTTACTGTTTTGACAACTTTTCTTGCAACCAACGTTTGACTGACTTCTCGACCTCAAAAACCTTCAAGGCCGGATGTTCTGGAAACTAGACTCTCTGAGCTACATCATAGACACTGGAATATGATTAACCATCATTAATTTACTGATTTTAAACATCATTAATTTACTAATTTTACAAAACCCTAATTCCATCATAATAATTATTACATGAGTTAATGATTAATAACTAACAAGGATTAATTAAAACTTACCTTAGAGCTTGATTTCTTCACAAAATCAAAAACCCTAATTTTTTTCTCCTCTTTTCTCTTTGTTTGACCGGTTATACCAAGGGGGAGGGTTTGAGATTTTATTTTGTATTTATAGGCCCCCAATTAATTATAGATAAGATCTAATTAGAGTTTGTTTCCTTTTAAAACTCCTTTTTTTATTTTCTTTCTCTTATCCGGCTGAATGGCATCTTTTCCTTTTTTTATTTATTAATTAATTACTTAATTATTAACATTACCTTAATTTTCTACAAAAACCTAAGCTTATTTGCGCATTTCTTTTTGCTTAAACGCAATTTACTAGACTTTTAAAAATAATTAACTTTTCATTTTTATTAATCCTAACTTTCCAAAAATAGGAATTTCATTTCTTTCATATCATCTTACACTAAACATTAATTCTTCATAAATTCTAACACATATATCATATAGTATCATTACTTTCACACATAACGCGAAACAGCTTCAATCACCAAATTCATTTCTTGGTCACTAAAGTGAACGAAATAAACTCCTCAAAATACAACTCAAATCTAATTTCCCAATGAGACGATCAAGATCAATGGAATTGATTATCCAATCTACATATCCCACACAAACACATATAACACGTATAAGCTCATATAAGATAACTTTTTTTTTTAAATAAAACCCATTTGGGGCAACGGGATACATAAGTCACCACTAATAGTTTGACTAAAACCTGCTCCAAGTCATGGTTGCACAGTATCCCAACTTGAGAAAATCTCGTCTCGAGTTATTTCTTTTTTTTTTATTAGTAGAATTTAATTTACTCGAGCATTAGGCACTATTCGACAAACAAACTGAGACACATAGACCTCATTTGATCCTTGCGTTCCCAAGTAAGCTCAGGATTACGCTTCGAATCCCAACGAACTTTCACTAATACTATCATACTACGCTTTTACTCATGACCTCTCGGTAAACAACATCAACAGTTCCTTGACAAAACAAAGAGTCTTGTCAACCTTAATCTCGACTAACTTCTATAATCCGAATCCAACTGCTAATGACTTTGCTTACCCCCCATAACGGTGCAATTAGCAACACGACAACCCCAAACGAAAAGTAGCATCCCACTACATGAATCTCGCTCGTCATCGAGAAAACTCATCAAAACCCTTAAGTTGTTGTAACAACGTGTTTTATATCTTAACCTCGCAACTCATCAAACGAAAACTTGTGTCTTGAAATTAAGATTTATAGTTGTTACAAAGGCTAAACGTATCTAAAGAATCCACGCAAATTCAGGGTTACTCAAAATTTCAGACCTCCCAATCTAAGTTTCATACTCAGCCTCATAGACAAAATTCTCAACGTAACTCTAGGCCAATCCATCCAGTATCTCAAAATGGTCCTACATATGTCGGTCTAACTTGTCCTTCTTTCCAACGTACTACACCTCTCCAATGTGAGTGTGACCTTCAACCACCCATAACCTCCTGCATTTAATTTAAAGCTGTCCCTATATCTATCAAGCTAACTCTTTCGATAATTGGTTACCTCAGCCTTTCCTGTATTACCATATTCTGTTGGTTGTTTCTTGTACCAATTTGAATCCATTTCACTCACTCTTCAATTTCGGCCCTAAAATGGGTAACCTACATTCCTTTTTCATACCATGCTTCAAATGAAGCCCATCCATATCTCGAATGATAATCCCCACAATTAGGATAAAAAACTCATCTTTACGGGGGGGGAAAAAAAAAAAGTGGTATTCTCATTTACCTCTAATATCTAGCATATTGTCATATAGCATAGCTAGGAATGGGGTGACTTAGTCAGTCTATTGACTACACCCAATCGCATCGTATCCACTACTCAAACTTGGTAACTTGACAACCAATATCCTTTGTTATCTTTCCAATTCTCTCGGGCTAATACTCAGGTTGTAGCAACAATCTGAAGACTCTTGGATACTCCACTTATACTTTAAATACGCTAAATTACTTACTACCGCAACTTGCTATATCCTCTTCTTACTACAAGCCATCCGAATTAGTTTAACCTAAAAGCTCACACCACTCGTATCCGCTACAGGATGGATAGAATACTTTGTCGTATACGCACTCTTCAAAAGCCAAGGTTCCTTACAATCTCTCCATATAGAGGTCCGAACCTTGTCTAACCAATATGAACCACTCTTCATCTCTTTTCACACTCGTTGGTCCAAGCCACACAACATCTTATGTTGACGCGTTCTTTGCTTTGGACATCTTATCTTATGCCACCAACATCCTTTTCTCAAACTGATCGGATGGATATCATCTATACTTGAAAACTTATTCTTGCATTCCACTCCTTCTTCTACTCCACGGTACAACATTAACATTTGCCTTTCCGATGGTATTGGCATAGAAATCAAACTCACTAAATAACATACATCCTTCACCTTTTCATCTTGTTCACATCCTTCTGATTGAAAGTGTGTTGGAGACATTCATGATCCGTATAGATTACTCTCCATGTCTCGTTCACTTAATGCCTCTAGCATTATAAGGCAAAACCTACCACGTTAGGTCATGTTATCCTTCATAAGACCTTCTCAGTTGTCGCGGGACATACAAGCAATCCACCTTCTCCCTTTTCTAAGCTATGCTTTTAAAATCCCTTGCTTTCGAGGTCATAATATACATACGAAAACTCATCTGCTCTCCAGCATGCAAGATCGGTCATTACCTTTGTTTTCTTCCACATCAGAATAGCTTCCTCTTTGTCCTCTTCCACGTTGTTAGAAAACTTCACGTACATCTTCTCTTCCTTCAGTGACTCCATGATCATCTTCACGTGTGACTCGTACTCCTCTTTAGACTTCGGGTCGGTTTAAAATATCGTCTGTATATATATATGTTAACTAGCTTGTCTATATACGGCCATGAAACACCGGCTCATTAACACCATAAAATCAGCGGGTTCATTGGTTAACCCAAAGGCATAGCCGTAAACTTCAATCGTGTCCATTACGCATCTAAATATGTCTTGGCTACGTCTCCCAAGTGCACCATCCATTGGTTGACATTCATACGAATTTTCTTCTCTCACTCTTCTCAAGGTTAATTATGCACATTTAAACTATCCACCTTTCTTCTACTCAAACAATACAGACGTTCCATACAAGTACATTCGAACCAACTTAACCTTGAAATCTGCAATCTTCCAAGCCTCTTGCTTTCTAATTGAAGTCAAACGACAAGAGCCTTGCAAATCTCGTGTCGCTACTTGTACTAATTCCATACGAAATCCCATTCTGACGACGAGGGGTAAAACCTACTAATTCCTTAGGACACTTTAAGGGCTCACATACTAACTAAGTATAACATATCTCAACTCATCTTCCTTTGTACTCTACGAGACCTCGTATCATCTTTAGTTCATTTCTCCATGAACCTTAAGCACTATTCCAATATTACAAGGCATTTTAACTTCCTTCTTGTGGCATACCATCTCAGCCTTATGTTTCAACAAACCAATTCTCTCCTAGACTACATCACACATCTCATTACTAAGAGTACTAGATCATAAGTAAAAACGAGACTCTCTAATTTCAACTTGACGCGAATAATTCCATTCGCTTTTGCTACCATCAATCGCAACACAGTAGATACGGTCCTAACACCAACTCTAGCACCACGCCATGGAGGAATTTCAAATTCACATGCACAATGGTATGGCCCAAAATCACAGATTCAAAGAAAAAAATCACAGAATGTAAACGTCAAACAAGAAGAAACGACTCCGACCTTAACAAAGCATCAACGATTGCTTGAACACCCCCAACGAATAATACCACGTACCACGGACCATTTAATTAAAAGATTAATCGTTCCTTTGTACAAAAACAGATTTTTTACCAATGAAACTTCCCTCATATAACCTTATACCAATCATTTTAAAAAACAATAGAATCCACCTAGTTAATAATGCAAAATAATTTAAAGTGTAAAAAAATAAATTTAAATAAAAGATTTCATAAACTTATTTTAATTATGGTTTCCTAAAAGACAATCCAAAAGACTGATTTTGAAAAATACGTGTTGCATTTTATTTATCATAATTTATTTTTAAAGAAAGAAATTTTTTAACACCTAAACAATTGGTATCAACTACTACAATCTTACTTGAATGGAATTAGACTCACAACAAATAAACATCATGTTAGCAAATTAAACTTCCAAAAATACCTTAAAGAAATTTCCAATTCCAGAATATTATTTACGTGAAACAAACACGAACAAGAACTCTTACCAACAAACAACCTTAAGACTATTCCCATACCAACGGTCTTAGAAACAAACCAAAAAGTATCGTCACCTTTAGACAAATGAAAACAATCAAAACGACGAACGGAGAACATAGAACACTAGTTCTATGATAACACCCTAGAATACCAACACGAGCGTTGGATATATCACTGATACAACGAGCTAACGAAACCATCTAAGAATCACGTAGACAATTACAATAGGTATCCAATGTATACGCAAACATAAATGAAGGGGAACTTACCATATACGCATCCCAACCTAATATAATCGCCTGTTCGGTTAAGAGAGAATTCTCTAACCACACAATCATCATATCAGGTTCTCATCACTTCTACAATACAATTTATACAACTAATCCAGACTAACATCACTGACATATTAACATACAAGCAATAAGGATTCAATGCTAATCATAGTCACAAGTCACGTGTATGTTGCCTTTATTAATTATGTTGGCAAAATAATTTAATTGCACCTTTTTCACTCGTGTACTTTCTTCCTAAAGAACAATATTAATGATACCACATTATTACTTAATAATAACCCAATATAACTCAAACATGATATTCCATCTAACGGTACATAAAATCCCAATCGACAGGACGAAACAGAAGACATCGTGACCCAAAATATAAAAGCAATCCTCTATTATAGCACGCATCGAGGTAGGAAATATGGAAAATAAACTTGTGTTGGGCCTTGCTCTTGGGTTGACTTTTCTCTCTCAGAAGTTCAAACCAACTCCGCGGTCCAGTGAGGTAAAAAACAATCTCCTACAATATCTCTTAGAGGTAGGGGAAGACATGACTAAAACAATAACAAATGGGTATATACTATTAGATCTCCATAATGAAAAAGTATATATTTCATATTATAAAGTAGTAATTCAAAATAGAAAAGAAATTAAAGCTTTTGGTAGCGCGGAACATACGGTGTATACGTACACAAAGCATCTTATGACCCTAATAATGCAACTATTATGAGGGACCCTTAAGCTATAGTCATAGGCTAACACCTAGTTATCTATACACAAGTGGCTCACTTGACTACCAATCTGTCACTCCCGCAAGGCGGAAACGCAAGGCGTAAACATGAATGGATATCATCACATTACATGCGTGTCTATAGGAATACTAAAATGAAAACTAAAGTAATAAAGACACAAAGTGTCATAAACAATACCCAAAAGCCTAATGGGTCTTTATTAATGAGAAAGAGGTCTCTCAATTAAATGTCATGCAAAAACATTATCAAATATTTCATGCAAAAACAACATTTATTCAAACGAAAGCATAAATAAACTACAAGCATCCTGCGGCTCTTCTAGCCACTTTGATTTATCTTTTGCACTTAAGCGCACTGAAAAGGATGCTTAAAAATCCAAACATAAAGTTGAGCGAGAATCATAGGTTTACGACATACAACAATATCCAAAATAAACTTTTTAATTAAGATGATGTAAATTACAAAACATTCATGGACAAACAATTAAACACAACGGGACAGAACGTGCCACCGATCCCCAATTCATATCAACTACATATGTGCACATACATGGTCTCATATTAGCTCACGCAAGTTTACCTCCGTCTCACCTTGTTTTGCATATTGGGATCCAAATACCAAACATATCATTTCGCAACACACAGGGATAGGAACGTGCAACGATATCTCCTAGGGGTAGGGGAAAACATGACTAAAACAATAACAAAGGGGTATATACTATTAGATCCCCATAATGAAAAAGTATATATTTCATATTATATAGTAGTAATTCAAAATAGAAAGAATTTCAAAGCTTTTAGGTAGCGGGAACATACGGTATATACGTACACAAACACTTATGCCCTAAAATGCAACTATATGAGGGACCCTTAAGCTATAGTCTAGGCTCAACCACCTAGTTCTCTATAACCAAAGGCTCTGATACCAATCTGTCACACCCCGCCAAGGCGGAAACGCGAGGCGTAAACAAGAATGGATATCATCACAACACATGGTGTCTATATAGAGAATACTAAAATGAAAACTAAAGTAAAGCAAAGACACAAAGTGTCATAACAATACCCAAAACCTAATGGTGTCTTTATTAATGAGAAAGAGGTCTCGTCAATAAATGACATGCAAAACATAATCCAAACAATTCATGCAAACGCATTTATTCAAACAGAAAGCATAAATAAACTCCAAGCATCCTACGGTCTCTTCTAGCCACTTCGCTCTATCTTAGCACCATTAAGCTCACCTGAAAATGATGCTTAAAACGTCAATATAAAGTTGAGCGAGAATCATAGGTTTACGACATACAACAATATCCAAAATAAACTTTCAATTAGCTGCTGCAATTACCAAAACAATTCATGACAACAATTGACAACAACGGGACATAACATGCCCACGATCCACAATCATATCAACTACATTTGTGCGCTACATGGCCTCATATTAGCTCACGCAGTCTGACCACCGTCACACCTCGTTTTGCATATTGGGATCCACAATACCAAACATATCATATCGTAACACAACGGGACGGAACGTGCCCACGATCCAATGCACATAACTACAGCAAGCTTAAAAACATTTTAACACGACAATAAGACAAGCATCATTCTTACCCTAAAATAACATGAGAAAAAGGGGCTATGAAACTCACCTTTGCTTAGCTTTCCAAAAGATTCTAACAATAAGCTTCACAAACAACTAGCACAAATCTTAAATCTTCAAATCTTAAACACAAAATCACCTAGCTTGAAAAATATTTTTCTTCTTCTTCCTCCTTTGATAAAATTTGGCTGGGATAATTAAAAACAAGGGGGAGAAGGGTTTTTGGTATTTATAAGGTTTACAAAAAGGTTTAGGATATATATCTTTTACCAATTTTAATTAGAGTAGGATTTGTTTTCCTTCCTTTCTTTTTGGCCGATTTCCCCTTTATATATATATATATCTATATTTTTATTTTTTATTTTATTTATTTATTAATTACTTAATTATTTGCATTACCTTAAGTTTTTATAAAAACCTAAGCTTATTTGAGTATACTTTTTTGCGTAAACGCAATTTACTAGACTTTTAAAATAAATAACTTTTCATTTTTATTTTAACTTAACTTTCCAAAAATAGAAATTCACATTTCATTCTTATTCTAACTACTAACACCTATTCATACCTAACATTACTAACACATAAATACGTAGTCGTATAATTACATACACAATTAACGCGAAACCGCTTCAATCACCGAAATCATTTCCTTATCACCAAAAGTGAACGAAATGAACTCCACAAAATCCAACACAAATCCAATCCCATTGAGACGATCACGCTCAATGGATTGATTATCCAATCTCACATATCCCACATAAACACATATAAACACATATTAGCACAAATAACACATAACCCATACATTGAAACAGATACATAAGTCAAAACTAACGGTTTGACTAACCTAATCAAGTCATGGTTGTCACACATTGCATGTCACTTTTTATTAATGAGATTTGTATGTAATAACGAGGGAATTAATATTTTAAAGTCAGATCGTAATGCATGTGGATATTTCGGCTACGGTGGCGGTTTTATGGTGGTGATGGTGCGTCCGATTGGAGAGGAGGGGAGAGAACACATAAATTTTGTCTTATAAAAATGAAAGTGTGTGTGTTGTTTGATTTATATAGTAAGTGTAGTTTGGGCTTTTGACACCTTCGATCCCTCCCTCTTTTCTAGTTTATACTTTTGACACCTAAATATTTTTCTTAAATAAAAACCGATAACCATGGCTCGGGATTACACTTTCGTGACTAAATTTATTTCCGTCACACTAAATTTACTTTAAAATATTTACTAATATGTTAAATCACGTCGAAATAAAGTTTCGACTCGATTTTGGCTAACTCGGGACGAGGACGATAAAATACAAATTATCATAATAAAAATAATAACGAAGCGCGTCGAAATATCTACGATACTCAAAACGCTTAACGGTCGCGCGGTCAAACATTGACTCGCGAAACGACAAAATAAAAATTTCTAAATTCCGTTCGTGATAAAATACGAAAATAATTTTTTACGACAAATAAAATTTAAATGTCGACGTTCGCTCCCACGATTGTATAAAATAATAATTGTGACGTCGAATTCACGATTGTCAAACGCGTCATAAAACTCGGGTTGTTACATTCCACCCACCTTAAGGGAGCGCCGTCCTGGTGCTCGTCATTTCTTACTCATCTAAATTTTACTTGTAGTGAAATGGTTTCCTTACGATTGGACGATCTCACACGCTTGAACGCAAAGATCACACGTTATAATACTCACCTTGACTATTCTGAACGGAAGTCAACGATACAAATGATAAATTATACTAACAAGATCAAAAATACAATCGCAATCGCTCTTATCGCGAGAGACAAAATACGCCACGAAACATATCCGGGAAAACATAAATCGCGTCGTTTTTAAACGAAAGACACTAAATGAAAGATCGACCCAAACCTTAGTGTGGTGATCGTTTTAACAAAACAAAGCACACACCGTGACACAAAACCGAAACATACGTTGCTAAGCAAAACTAAAACTTATGCCAATAATCAAAGCAACATTATATATAAATAATATATATAATATATAATATATATATATATATATGTAATATATATAATATTAACTATATATATTAATAATATATATATATAATACCACTTGATAGGATCTTTTAGCTCAAGATTGTTTAGATCTTATATATAGGATTATGATAACAAAGACAACATATATGCATAGCGGAATTAAACAAAGAACAATGTTATCGTCAACAAGATTTTACCATATGATTCCACCACGCCTCAAATTCTATTTGATCAGAATAGAACGGTTACTCTAACTAGTAACAGGGATCAAAGATCCTTGAGGCTAAACCAACTAACTAGACGTCTACATTGTATCTTGTGTGCACACACACATTTTTCTGGATACTAAAACTATGTGTCTATGATCTCTTTATATAGAGAGAACATGGCTTACAAAGGAAGTTAACATAAAGATATAAATAAGCAAATCTTTTAAACCTTAAGAAATATCTTCTGTTATCTTTATCTTCTTATAGAGTTCTTCCAGAATCTTCATATTTCTCCTACATCTTGTAGATTTCTTTAATGACGATTTTGATCCTTTTGTTTCATTCTTTTTGTTCTTTTGTCTTATCAAATCAATAATTCCCAACAATCTTTCCCTATTTGATGATGACAAAACAAATAATGTTCTTGTACGAATTTCATCATAAAGCCTTTAATCAAAGGTTCCCCTGAAGTTGAGATCATTGATCTCCCTGAATGAAACAAACTTCCCCTTAATTCATATTTCCTTTGTAATTTGCTCATATCACCACATAATAAGCTACAAATCATATCTCTGTAACCTTCTTCCCCTTTTTGTCATTATCCAATAGGGGTCTTGTGACGATATGCAACTTGAATCTTTACAACTACAAACCATATACTACACTACTAATCCAGCCTTCTAATGTCTCAAATTACCCTCTATGACGCATAATAAGAATAATGAATTTAAGACAGTAGAAACTTAAAATAGCAGTAGTAATAAACAACTAGCAGTAGTAATGAAACCTTTCACCTCAAGTTGTGCATGAACACAACCTGATGGTTAAACATTTTGGCAATAAGCTTCCCCTGAAACCCATATGTTAACCATCTCTTGAATCTTCAATTCTATAGGCTTTATGTAATGATTACTTGATGAAGAAAATTAAGTATAACGAACTTGATGCTGAAGTATAATAACCCAAACTTGTGTCTTATGTCTTGTACTATCCACGTGACTCCAAAATTATAAATAAATCTATAAAATATAAGTAGATCGCAACCTCTTGACAAAATCCTCATCTTTTATGAGACACATAACTAAAGTGATAGCAAATGTGAGCATTGAGCACCATAAGTTTGTAGATCACACACCTTTGCTAGATTCGTCAAGTCTTTGTCACATCGTTTCTAAGCACGATAAAAGTTACCTCCAAATGTTGTAAGCCATTTGAGATATGATAAAACACAAACCTGTGAAACTCCACTTCAACTCCAAATAAGAACATTAAAATCAAAACCAAAATCCAAAAACCAAACACTAACAACCAAAAACAAACTTGGTTATCTGTTTTATCTGATTTCATCGTGTGTGTGTCATGAACGTAGCAGCAGTAACACTTCAAGATTGTTTAGATCTTATATCTATGATTATGATAACAAAGACAACATATATGCACAGCGGAATTAAACAAAGAACAATGTTATCATCAACAAGATTTTACCATATGATTCCACCACTCCTCAAATTCTATTTGATCAGAATAGAACGGTTACTCTAACTGGAAACAGGGATCAAAGATCCTTGAGGCTAAACCAACTAACTAGACGTCTACATTGTATCTTGTGTACACACACACACTTTTTTGGATACTAAAACTATGTATCTATGATCTCTTTATATAGAGAGATCATGACTTACAAAGGAAGTTAACATAAAGATATAAACAAGCAAATCTTTTAAACATTAAGAAATATCTTCTGTTATCTTTATCTTCTTAAGGAGATCTTCTAGAATCTTCATATTTCTCCTACATCTTGTAGATTTCTTTAATGACGATTTTGATCCTTTTGTTTCATTCTTTTGTTATTTTGTCTCATCAAATCAATAATTCCCAACACGTCATTATCTAAAACCAAAATACCCATCAATATTCAAAATCAAAACAAACATCGCCCTCCCGGTCTCATTAAATAATGCACCACCGGTTGCGAAAAATAGTCCGGAGTATATACGACTCCATCAAACGCATTATAGCACCATTGCACATAACCACATAATCATATAAGCACATATTCGCCTATTCGTCATTTTAAAATGACTTTATATTTCTATCTAGCTTATCATCACACTTAGCAATGGTTATGCTCATCACGCGGGTTCATACCCAACCGTTTAGATTGCTCATTATACCGAGCTTGCCAGATGGCCAAGCTTCTTGGAAATGATTTCGATTTAATCACGGTTAGGTTTTAGCCAACCATAGTCATGCTTGTGGGTTAACAAGCCACAATCGACATTGGACTATCAGGCTTGCGTACCTCTCAAACCAACCTTCATCTACATTCAGGTAAGTATACCCATCCACTCACGTCCTAAGCCACATCACGGCCACAAAAAAGCGACATAAGCGCTTACTACCATTCAAAAGCACATAGCACATAAGGCACATTTTCACATAATTAGGCGGCGATAATCCCGCTAGAAAACACATATTGTTAAAATACAATTCTAAAACAATCAAGAAAACAATTGAGCATCACAGACTCATTGCTCGTTTGACGAAAATCAAAACTTCAACTTTTCCACATGGCGACTAGCACAGTCGGCTCGGTCCTAACACATCGCATCAAATCCTAGATGACTCAACTAATCAAGTCAAGATAATTACGCACATTCCTAATTCAATACCGTCTGACTTAAGGCGTTGGCTACTTTGATTGTTCCTCCAGGATGGGAACGGATGTCACCATTCGGCCAGAGTCTCCAATTTTTTCGCTCCTTGTATACGCACACTAAGTTGTTACGTCAAGGAGTAAGGATCACTATAACTAACCTTAAGTCAGGAGTCGCTTAGTGCCTTATTCTAATCCTCAACGATTCCAGGTACGTTTACGACTATACTACCACTACTTTCCATTTTGGGGAAAGAAGTCTTCTTCACGGCCATCAATGGATATATTATTGGCAACACACATCTAGTGCAGGAGAAGTCTTCTCCATTTCTCACCTTCAACCTCGGGGCTAACCATCTCAGCCTCCACCCACCTTAAGAATCTTGCGACTCCAAGAAGATCCCTTCTCAGTGTCGGGATCTGGTCTCTTAGTATCTCGTCATCTAACCACCTTACCATCTTTCCCATGACTTTCGGGTATGTCTACGTGTCCATGCATGATGGCACTCTATACCGTTACTAGTCCTCAGAAATTTTTGCCATTACACGGCATGTGGATGTTCTATCCGACCTCGCACCAAGTCTTGCTGCAACAAGTATCCGGTTCGCACCCTCGATGACTCAATCCTACAATTGCTCACTAGCACCCCGACCACACTTGGTCTCGACACATGTCTCCATAACAACCACCGATCTACATTACCATGAGCTAGACTTCACTCCTTTCTAGACATACTCATTCCAAACAATATTGTTGGTACTTTCCCTTCGGGACTTCTCGGTCACAACGACTCACATGAGACTCTCTCCATGCAGTTGATAGGAGTAGGGTTACTTGCATAAGCATCCGTAGCAGGTGTAAAAATATTTTCTACTTCCGAAAGCTTGACACAAACATTTATCCCAATTATCTAGCATTTTTAAGGGTGACGATTTACCCGACATAGCGTGGTTCTTCCTAAATTATGCATAGTTGATCAAGTTATGCATAATTGAGGACCAAACGACATCATGTCCATCCTCGTCAAAACGTTCCCTTTTCCTACGCTACACGCGTAAGTCATTTTCTAGGCATAAAAAAAATAAAAATAAAAATAAAAACATGATTGTTTCAAAAGAAAGGAAAGAAGATAGCAACATTCCATCTTCCATTCTTATTATTAAAAAGAAAAATATTTTTTTTGAGAAGATTTATTTGACACCACAAGGCCAGTTTATGAAATTTTGAAAACATATTTTCCATTGTTTACACAAACAATTTATACAATAAAATCAGTACAATTCGCACAACGGCATTTGTTCAACACACAAATTTGTTATTGCGATCCGCAGTTTTTAAAATCATCAATCTACAAAACATCATTTAATATAGTTTGGTCAACGGGTCTCGACAAGTATAAAAAACAATACCCACTCTTGGACTATGCAAGCAAGTAACATACCCATGTAAAATATTTGCCAATTGAAGTCATCCAACACTCGGGGCCAAATCAATCTCATAATAAGTTAAGTGTATTAAGGTAACCACGATCTCCAAACATCTCTCAAAGTAACAACATATACCTAGACTCTCCTAGAGTTCTAAATCAAAACAATAGCTAAAGAATGCACGATCACAATGCCAGTGACATGACAAAACTTTGAGGCAACAATGACCTTAAACCAATAAGTATTTAGCTTCTTGAAACCTTCCTAGTTACTAATCCATAGATGATAAAAGTGTTAGGTTTTCGTCTACTGGAAGCATTTCGAGTCTAATTTCCAGAAACATAGGGCCCATTGCCCAGAAAGTTTTGGAACCAAGGTGAAATTACTATTTTACCCCTATTTATCGAAGCCGTCATTTTTTTTCCAAAATTTTATCACTCCACTAAACTGGGTGTATCTCCTAAATTGTGCGTTCGCAAAAGCCGAAACGACCGCTCAAATATAAGTTTGTTTAATATCTAGAACTTACAATTTTACATATTTAGGTATTGCTATATTAGATTTTGAACTTATTACTCATTCAAATTCTGGTCTCAAAATTTTGACTAGTTTTGCCATTTCGATGATAACTCATTCGTCAGGCGTCGATACGACTCCATACGAATTCCTACATATACCTAAGATGTTTCTCTACATCCTAGTTCAATTTACCAGGTCTTATTAGACCAAAAACATTTTGAAACGTATCCAACAAGCTGTTATCCCAAAGTAGTCGCCAAAGAAATTTTAACAAATTTTTATAGTTTACGAATATGAGCGTAATTTGAAGTTTATTGATGCTTTTGATGTGAAACCAATTGGAGGTGATAGCCCTAAGAGCCTTCTACAGGTAGCTAATTTTTTTTTGAAAAGTTTTAAAAAAAATATGGAGTTATACTCCTTTTCCCAATGGTATACCAGATTTGACTAGTTTTAGAAAAACGATGATATCTCACTCATCGGAAGAGTTAAAATTCTATTCAACTCCCCACATGTACCTTAAACATGTACCAACGTCTCAATTGGCTTTCCCATGTGCCGTAAGATCAAAAATAATTCACAATCAACCCCACAATCTGCTGGTTACAAACTGCCGTAAAAATCCATTTCAAAATTCAACCAAACACCTTATTAATTCCTCCAAACTCCAATACAAAGCCATACTTTATGACTTAACACTCTTTCAAACATAAAAACTCATAGATTTCTAGAATCAAACATTTCATGACTTACTAAATAGATGTCGCTACGAGAGAATCAGAACACAATCCAACTTTATTCGAAAGTTCCAAAAATAGCCGTTTCCAAATGACACGTTACGCGAGAATAAGTTAATAGTCGTTTTCCAAAACAATGAGGTTTCATGGGATGACATATAAAAGTTACACTCCCATCAATTGGAAAACATCAAAGCAATAGGTTACGAAACAACATATGCGATTCAAAAGGAATGAGAAAATATTCGAACTCGGAGTCATACAATAAATCACCCAATGGGATCGACAAACTACGACGAATCAACGTCATCAAAAGAGGAGAAGTAAAGTCGCAAAAAAGTTTTTGAAGATAATCATATAACAACGATATTTTCATCATGTATAAAAATGATTTTATCATATCGCATCGAAATGCTTAAAGAAATTAAACTCTTCGCAAGAAGCGAATATCAAAATATATATAATCGTACACCATAGAACAATGCCGTATATATACACATATATAATTATTACTTATACCAAGTGTCACCCACTTGTTACGCACATAATATGCAATCAAATATACCACATAAGGCACATAAGGGATCGGGAACGATGCTCGCGCGGATATCGGACAACGGTGAATGACTCGTAAATTTTTTCAAAAATAGTTATAGTCCAGGTTTTGAAAAAGACCTAGTTCGCTATAACGAGTCCTCTTGACACCATTCTGTAACACCCCCAAAATACGATATACATCAGAATACAACATTTGGGGTGCTACATCACGATACAATCACACAAGTCATAACAAACAACTATAAGAGAGATGTTTGTTAAATAAATTTCATTTATTTCGTTTGAAAAGAAACAGAGTACAAAGGTCCCAAAACTATCGTAGAAAAATTTATTTTTACAAGTCACATCGCGGATTCATTTCCAAAATATTTCTATCATTTATTGACACAAGTTCACCGAGTCACCGTCCTTGATATCCGCGTTCCGTCCCATCCAAGCCATCTTTAATACCTAAACCTGAGATACATACTTAAAAATGTCAACAAAACATTAAGTGAATTCATAGAGTTTACGAATAACAGTTAGAACGCATAGTTGGTTCCACAAAACAACCATAACATTGCTCGTAGGGCAAGTTATAAAAGTAATGATTTCCAACTAAATGAGCCCGTGTACCGAGACTTAACACATTCATCCTGTAGGATAAAATAATGTCCGAGAAGTATGCCACTTCTCCTAATACTAACTACAAAATGTCCGTTACAAGATGCTCACAACTGATTCAAACCCCGGACAGGGCTGTCAAACCCAATAGATCTATTTAATGCATTAGCGTTCACCTGCAACTAGGCAACTAACGGTCACACAGTAAAAGGCATATACTCAATAGTGAATGGAATCATATTTAGTATCAAAACATATTGCGTTCTCATTTTCATAAAACAACAAGTATCCCCCTCGCGGGTTAAAAACATTTAAAACACTTAAAAGCGAGGCTATGAACTCACCTTGATCGAAGCCGAAGATCAAATAACCGAAACAATCACAAACTACTCGACAACTAGCTCAACCGCGACCTATAATTTATGTCGCTCGATTACTATACAATAAAGTACGATCGAATAGTGCGTGCGTCGCAACTATTGAAATAACATAAATATACATACACATGTGATGAGAAATTCACTTGCGCGTCCTAGATCCTAAACTCCACACAATCGAGTTACGATCTTTCTTTCATTTATATTATACGTCACTTAATCGAAAACTTTCTATTTTTGGAAAGTTACTATTTTTAGTAATGTCCCCGTTTATAACAACGTGTTAAGTCCCAAAATATTATACTTGTAATAATAGTAGCGTTTATTATTTTTATAACATCCGACAGGTTTAGTATCAACCCGTTGACTTTCAAAAGTCAACGTTAGACTTTATTTGACTTTGACTTTATATATATATATACATAATTAAACTCGACAGGTTTAGCCGAGACCCGAAACTAGACAGAAAATTACCAAAATGCCCCTGCAAGTTTCTACAGGAACTATGACACTTTTCATAAAAATGTAGATTTTGACCTTGGGTTTTGACCCGTTATTACTCGATTTTAAAACTAGCAAGCCTCGTGGCAAAGTGAACGTCATTCCGAGCAACTTTCGTGTTTCGCCGGAAGTCCGAAACAGACTCGAAAGTGCTAAAAACGGGCGTTTAAAATTCTGACAGCAACTAGTAAACCATAATAGCTGTTGGAAAAATTCTCAAGTTTTCAAATCTTATTTTCGCCGTAATTTCTTCGTTATGAGGAGTTACGGGGCGTTCGAATTACCGAAACGCTCGTGAAAATACCCTCTACTATATTTTCTAAACCAAAATCAGATTTTACAAAATCTCCGACCTCATTTTCCACGCCAAATATTCTGCTCGAATTTATACTTTTCAAAACCCATTAAAACCTCATTTTCGCTTCATAACAACTTCAAAATACACCTAGCTAACCTATTTTGATCATCCAATACCATTTCTAATCTAGTCGAACACAAGATTCAATCGGATTTCATCGCATGCAATTATCGAGAATGAATCAAATCGCGAAAGCAAATATAATACAAGTATTAAAAATACTTACAAAGCTATAATAAGCAAGATTAATAATCGAAATCGTCTCCTTCGCCCCTTTCTTTTCTAGCCGTGGGTTCGAACCAACCCAAAACACAAAACCTTAACTTCTCCAATTAAACCAACTCCCAAAATACGTTTATCTATCATTTCTACAACCATTTATCAACCGAAATGGCTTGAAACTAACACGAACTCTAACTTCAAAAATACTCATTGCATGTCACTTTTTATTAGTGGGATTCGTAGGTAATAACGAGGAATTAATATTTTTAAGTCGGATCGTAATGCATGTGGATATTCCGGTGACGGTGGCGGTTTTATGGTGGTGGTGGTCCGTTCGGTTGGAGAGGAGGGGAAAGAACACACAAATTTTGTCTTATAAAAATGAAAGTGTGTGTGTTGTTTGATTTATATAGAAAGTGTAGTTTGGGCTTTTGACACCTTCGGTCCCTCCCTCTTTTCTAATTTATATTTTTGACACCTAAATGTTTTTCTTAAATAAAAACCGATAATCATGGCTCTGGATTACACTTTCGTGACTAAATTTATTTCCATCACACTAAATTTACTTTAAAGTATTTACTAAAACGTTAAATCACGTCAAAATAAAGTTTCGACTCGGTTTCAGCTAACTCGGAACGAGGACGATAAAATACAAATTATCATCATAAAAATAATAACGAAGCGCGTCGAAATATCTATTATACTCAAAACGCTTAACGGTAGCGCGGTCAAATGTTGACTCGCGAAACGACAAAATAAAATTTTCTAAATTCCATTCGTAATAAAATACGAAAATAATTATTTATGACAAATAAAATTTAAATATCGACGTTCGCTCACACGATTAAATAAAATAATAATTATGACGTCAAATTTACGATCGTCAAACGCGTCGTAAAACTCGAGTTGTTACATTCCACCCACCTTAAGGGAGCGCCGTCCCGGTGCTCGTCTTTTCTTACTCATCTAAATTTTACTTGTAGTGAGACGGTTTCCTTACGATTGGACGGTCTCACGCGCTTGAAAGCAAAGATCACACGTTATAATACTCACCTTGACTATTCCGGACGGAAGTCAACGATACAAATGATAAATTATACTAGCAAGATCAAAAATACAATTGCAATAGCTCTTATCGCGAGAGACAAAATACGCCACGAAACATATCCGGGAAAACATAAATCGCGTCATTTTTAAACGAAAAACCCTAAATGAAAGATCGACCCAATAAATTTTGATCATAAAAATTAGAACGAGACGTGTTGTATAATTTCACGGATGCCTTAAAAAGTTTTTTAACGAACGCAAGTGGTCAAACGGTGACTCGTCGTAATGTCCAAATAAAAATTTCAAATTTCGTTCGTAAATAAAATGCTAAAATAATTATTTACGACAGATAAAAGTTTTAAAATGTCGACGTTCAGTTCACACTAATTTATATAAAAATAATAATCATGCGTCGAATTCACGTGCGTCATATGCGTGTAAACTCGGGTTTGTTACATTCCACCAACCTTAAGGGAGAGTTCGTTCCGGTCTGTAATTTCTTACTCGTCATTAATTTTAATTGTATGTGAGACAGTTTCCTCATTGTCAAATGGCCTCATGCTTGAACGCAAAAAAATCACGCGATATAATTCTTGCTCTGACCATTCCGGATTGAAGTCAACGAAACAAACGATAAATTATACTAGCAAGATCAAAAATACATTCGCAATCGCTCTTATTACGAGAGACAAAAATACGCCACAAAACATATCCGGGAAAACATACTCGGGTCGTTTTTAAATGAAATATCGGGCCCGAACCTTGGTTTTGGTGTTCATATCCATCAAAACAAAGCGACCGCTACACAAAAAACCGAAAAAAAAATATAAGTCTTAACCAAACAAAACTGTACGCCATATCAATAACCAATTTATATAATATATATTATATACTATTTATATTTATTTTTATATTATTAAAACATATTTTAAAAGTATTAACATTTTATATATATCGTCATTATCTAAACCAAAATATCATCAATTTTCAAACCAAAATAGCTCATCAATATCTAAAATACCCATCAATATTCAAAATCAAAACAAACATCGCCCTCCCGGTCTCATTAAATAATGCATAACCGGTTGCGGAAAATAGTCCGGAGTATATACGACTCCATCAAATGCATTATAGCACCATTGCACATAACCACATAATCATATAAGCATATATTCGTCTATTAGTCAATTTAAAATGACTTTGTATATCTACATTGCTTATCATCACGCTTAGCAACAATCATGCCTGCTTTCTATAAGTTTTAGCAAAATAATTGCGCTTAATTTTTAGGAAGCCTCAAAAATGGTTATGCTCATCACACGGGTTCATACCCAACCATTTAGATTGCTCATTATACCGAGCTTGCCAGATGGCCAAGCTTCTTGGAAATGATCTTGAATTAATCACGGTTAGGTTTTAGCCAACCATAGTCATGCTTGTGGGTTAACATGCCACAATTAACAATGGACTATCAGGCTTGCGTACCTCTCAAACCAACCTTCATCTACATTCGGGTAAGTATACCCATCCACTCACGTCCTAAGCCACATCACGGATACACAAAAGCGACATAAGCGCTTACTACCATTCAAAAGCACATAGCACATAAGGCACATTTTTCACATAATCTGGCGGCGATAATCTCGCTAGAAAACACATATTGTTAAAAGTCAGTTTAAAAACAATCAAGAAAACAATTGAGCATTACGGACTCATTGCTCGTTTGACGAAAATCAAAACTCCAACGTTTCCACATGGCCACTAGCACAATCGGCTCGGTCATAACACATCGCATCAAATCCTAGATGACTCAACTAATCAAGTTGATACGTGTTTAATCACATATCAATTTTCCTTTTTAAAACAAGCTTAAATGACAAAAAACAAATAGAAAATACATTGTATTTGTCTCTTTTGTTAATTGTGTTGTGCAGGTAACAAATATATAAAAAATGGACAAAAATAAATCCTAAAAGGACAAAACTGAGCACGAGATTAGAAGTTAAGTCAGGAGTCGCTTAGTGCCTTATTCTAATCCTCGACGATTCCAGGTACGTTTACGACTATACTACCACTACTTTCCATTTTGTGGAAAGAAGTCTTCTTCACGGCCATCAATGGATATATTATTTGCAATACACTTCTAATGTAGGAAAAGTCTTCTCTATTTCTCATTTTTAACCTCGGGACTAACCTTCTTAGCTTCCACCCACCTTAAGATTCTTGCGACTCCAAGAAGATCCTTTCTCAGTGCCGGGATCCGGTTCCTTAGTATCTCGTCATCTAACCACCTGACCATCTTTCTTATGACTTTCGGGTATCTCTACATGTCCATGTAGGATGGCACTCTATACCGTTACTAGTCCTTGGAAATTTTTGCCGTTACGCGGCATGTGGATGTTCTATCCGACCTCGCACCAAGTCTTGCTACAACAAGCATCCAGTTCGCACCCTCGATGACTCAATCCTACAATTGCTCACAAGCACACCGACTACACTTGGTCTTGACATGTCTCTATAACAACCGTCGATCTTCATTACCACGAACTAGACTTCACTCCTTTCTAGACATACTCATTCCAAACAATATTGTTGGTACTTTCCCTTCGGGACTTCTCGGTCACAACGACTCACATGAGACTCTCTCCATGCAGTTGATAGGAGTAGGGTTACTTGCATAAGCATCCGTAGCAGGTGTAAAAATATTTTCTACTTCCGAAAGCTTGACACAAACATTTATCCCAATTATCTAGCATTTTTAAGGGTGACGATTTCCCTGAGATAGTGTGGTTCTTCCTAAATTATGCATAGTTGATCAAGTTATGCATAATTAAGGACCAAACGACATCATGTCCATCCTCGTCAAAACGTTCCCTTTTCCTATGCTACACGCGTAAGTCATTTTATCGGCATAAAAAAATAAAAATAAAAATAAAAACATGATTGTTTCAAAAGAAAGAAAAGAAGATAGCATCATTCCATCTTCTATTCTTATTATTAAAAAGAAAAATATTTTTTTGAAAAGATTTATTTGACACCACAAGGCCAGTTTATGAAATTTTGAAAACACATTTTCCATTGTTTACACAAACAATTTATACAATAAAATCAGTACAATTCGCGCAACGGCATTTGTTCAACACACAAATTCGTTATTGCGATCTGCAGCTTTTTTAAAATCATCAATCTACAAAACATCATTTAAAATAGTTTGGTCAACGGGTCTCAGCAAATATAAAAAACAATACCCACTCAAGGACTTTGCAAACAATTAGCATACACGTGTGAAATATTTGCCAATTGAAGTCACCCAACACTCGGGGTCAAATCAATCTCATAATAAGTTAAGTGTATTAAGGTAACCACGATCTCCAAACATCTCTCAAAGTAACAACATATACCTAGACTCTCCTAGAGTTCTAAATCAAAACAATAGCTAAAGAATGCACGATCACAATGCCAGTGACATGACAAAACTTTGAGGCAACAATGACCTTAAACCAATAAGTATTTAGCTCTTGAAAACCTTCCCAATTACTAAATCCATAGATATAAAAGGTGTAGTTTTTCGTCTACTGGAAGCATTTCCGAGTCTAATATCCAGAAACATAGGGCGCCATTGCCCAGAAAGTTTTGGAACCAAGGTGAAATTACTATTTTACCCCTATTTATCGAAGCCGTCATTTTTTTTTCCAAAATTTTATCACTCCACTAAACTGGGTGTATCTCCTAAATTGTGCGTTCGCAAAATCCGAAACGACCGCTCAAATATAAGTTTGTTTTTAATAATCAATAACTTACAATTTACATATTTAGGTATTGACTATATTAATTTTGAACTTATTATCATTCAAATTCCTGGTCACAAATTTTGACTATTTTGCCAGTTTCGATGATGAACTCATTCGTCATGCGTCGATACGACTCCCATCCAAAATCCTACATATACCTAAGATGTTTCTCAACATCCTAGTTCAATTTACCAGGTCTTCTTAGACCAGAAACATTTTGAAACGTATCCAACAATCTGTTATCCCAAAGTAGTCCCCAAAGAAATTTTAACAAATTTTTATAGTTTACGAATATGAGCGTAATTTGAAATTTATTAATGCTTTTAATGTGAAACTAATTGGAGGTGATAGCCCTAAGAGCCTTCTACAGGTACCATAAATTTTTTTGAAAGGAAGTTATTTATAACATATGAGTTTATACTCCTTATTCTCCAACGGAAATACCAGATTTGACTAGTTTTAGAAAAACGACGATATCTCACTCATCCGGAAAGTTAAAATTCTATTCAACTCACCACATGTACCTTAAACATGTACCAATGTCTCAATTGGCTTTCCCAGGTGTCGTAAGATAAAAAATAATTCACAATCAACCCCACAACCTGCTGGTTACAAACTGCCGTAAAAATCCATTTTAAAATCCAACCAAACACCATATTATATCCTCCAAACGCCAATACAAAGCCATACTTTATGACTTAACACTCTTTCAAATACAAAAAACCACCATATGATTTCCAGAATCAAACATTTCATGACTTACTAAATAGATGTCGCTACGAGAGAATCAGAACACAACGCCAACTTTATTCGAAAGTTCCAAAAATAGCCGTTTCCAAATGACACGTTACGCGAGAATAAGTTAATAGTTGTTTTCCAAAACAATGAGGTTTCATGGGATGACATATAAAAGTTACACTCCTATCAATTGGAAAACATCAAAGCAATAGGTTATGAAACAACATATGTGATTCAAAAGCAATGGGAAAATATTCGAACTCGGAGTCAAACAATAAATCACCCAATGGGATCGACAAACTACGACGAATCAACGTCATCAAAAGATGAGAAGTAAAGTCGCGAAAAAGTTTTGAAGATAATCATATAACAACGATATTTTCATCATGTATAAAAATGATTTTATCATATCGCATCGAAATGCTTAAAGAAATTAAACTCTTCGCAAGAAGCGAATATCAAAATATATATAATCGTACACCATAGAACAATGCCGTATATATATACACATATATAATTATTACTTATACCAAGTGTCACCCACTTGTTACGCACATAATATGCAATCAAATATACCACATAAGGCACATAAGGGATCGGGAACGATGCTCGCGCGGATATCGGACAACGGTGAATGACTCGTAAATTTTTTTTCAAATATTATATCCAAGGTTTGAAAAGACCTAGATCGCCTATAGACTAGTCCTCTGTGACACCATTCTGTAACACCCCCAACATATCGATATACATCAAATTACACACATTTGGGGTCTACATCACGAAACAATCACAACCAAGTCATAACAAACAACTTAAGATAGATGTTTGTTAAATAAATTTCATTATTTCGTTTGAAAAGAACAGAGTAACAAAGGTCCTCAAAACTATCGTAGAAAAATTTATTTTTACAAGTCACATCGCGGATTCATTTCCAAAATATTTCTATCATTTATTGACACAAGTTCACCGAGTCACCGTCCTTGATATCCGCGTTCCGTCCCATCCAAGCCATCTTTAATACCTAAACCTGAGATACATACTTAAAAATGTCAACAAAACATTAAGTGAATTCATAGAGTTTACAAATAACAGTTAGAATGCATAGTTGGTTCCACAAAACAACCATAACATTACTCGTAGGGCAAGTTATAAAAGTAATGATTTCCAACTAAATAAGCCCGTGTACCGAGACTTAACACATTCATCCTATAGGATAAAATAATATCCGAGAAGTATGCCACTTCTCCTAATACTAACTACAAAATGTCCGTTACAGGATGCTCACAACTGATTCAAACCTCGGACAGGGTTGTCAAACCCAATAGATCTATTTAATGCATTAGCGTTTACCTGCAACTAGGCAACTAATGGTCACACAGTAAAAGGCATATACTCAATAGTGAATGGAATCATATTTAGTATCAAAACATATTGCGTTCTCATTTTCATAAAACAGCAAGTATCCCCCTCGTGGGTTAAAAACATTTAAAACACTTAAAAGCGAGGCTATGAACTCACCTTTATCGAAGCCGAAGATCAAATAACCGAAACAATCACGAACTACTCGACAACTAGCTCAGCCGCGACCTATAATTTATGTCGCTCGATTACTATACAATAAAGTACGATCGAATAGTGCGTGCGTTGCAACTATTGAAATAACATAAATATACATACACATGTGACGAGAAATCCACTTGCGCGTCCTAGATCCTAAACTCCACACAATTGAGTTACGATCATTCTTTCATTTATATTATACGTCACTTAATCGAAAACTTTCTATTGTTGGAAAGTTACCAATTTTAGTAATGTCCCCATTTATAACAATTTGTTAAGTCCCAAAATATTATACTTGTAATAATAGTAGCGTTTATTATTTTTATAACATCCGACAGGTTTAGTATCAACCCGTTGACTTTCAAAAGTCAACGTTAGACTTTATTTGACTTTGACTTTATATATATATACATAATTAAACTCGACAGGTTTAGCCGAGACCCCCGAAACTCGACAGAAAATGACCAAAATGCCCCTGCAAGTTTTTGCAGGAACTATGACACTTTTAATAAAAATGCAGATTTTGACCTTGGGTTTTGACCCGTTATTACTCCATTTTAAAACTAGCAAGCCTCGTGGCAAAGTAAATGTTATTCCGAGCAACTTTTATGTTTCGCCGGAAGTCCGAAACGGACTCGAAAGTGCTAAAAACGGGCGTTTAAAATTCTGACAGCAACTAGTAAACCATAATAGCTGTTGGAAAAATTCTCAAGTTTTCAAATCTTGTTTTCGCCGTAACTTCTTCGTTATGAGGAGTTACGGGGCGTTCAAATTACCGAAACGCTCGTGAAAATACCCTCTACCATATTTTCTAAACTAAAATCAGATTTTACAAAATCTCGAACCTCATTTTCCACGCCAAATATTCTGCTCGAATTTATACTTTTCAAAACCCATTAAAACCTCATTTTCGCTGCATAACAACTTTCAAATATACACCTACTAACCTATTTTGATCATCCAATACCATTTCTAATCTAGTCGAACACAAGATTCAATCGGATTTCATCGCATGCAATTATCGAGAATGAATCAAATCGCGAAAGCAAATATAATACAAGTATTAAAAATACTTACAAAGCTATAATAAATCAAGATTAATAATATAAATCGTCTCCATTCGCGCCTTTCTTTTCTAGCCGTGGTTCGAACTCAAACCCAAAACACAAAACCTTAACTTTCTCCAATTTAAAACAACCTCCTCAAAATACGTTACTAATCATTTCTACAAACCATTTCTATCAAAACCGAAATGGCTTGAAACTAACACGAACTCTAACTTCAAAAATACTCATTGCATGTCACTTTTTATTAGTGGGATTCCGTCGTAATAAAAACGAGGAATTAATATTTTTTAAGCTCGGATCGAACAGCATTTGGATAATTCCGTATCTCCGTGACCGGTGTGGCGGTTTTATATGTGGTGGTGTCTGTATTCGGTTTGGGAGAGGAAGGGGAAAGAACACACAAATTTTGTCTTATAAAAATGAAAGTGTGTGTGTTGTTTGATTTTTAATAAGAAAGTGTCAATTTTGTGGAGCTTGTTGACACCTTCGGTTCCCCGAACCCCACCTACCCTCCCATCTTTTCTAATATTATATTATTGACACCTAAATAAAAGTATTTTCCCTTAAATAAAAAAAACCGATCATCAAGATGATTGAGAAAAATCTAGTTGAAGGGGGGGGGGGGGGGGGCAATGGGGGGGGGAGGGGAGGGGGGGGGGGGGCGAGGGGAGGCTATCTTGAAGTTGGGGATCGGGGGTGGGGGTTGAAGGTGGGAGTGGTGCTACTGGATTACAACTTTCTGGAGGACTAAATTAGTGGTATTTGTCGTGTGTCGCATGCGTGACGTACTAAATTTTTGACAATTAGCGCTTTGAAAGTATTTTACTCAAAATACGTTAACTCCATCGTGACTTGTCACTCATAAGTGTTTTCGAGCTAAGTTGCGTCTTTTCGTCCGGATCTGTTGACGGTCCGGAGGGCGGATGGGGTATAGGAGCTCGAGTTTTTTTATTCTAGTTTTTTTGACTGTTTAGTTGAGGTAATCGTGACTGGGGGTGAGTACTTAGGGGGTGGGTTGTGTGAGTGGGATGAGTTTAGTTTGAGAACAGCAAGCAGGCTTATAAGAAGATGAAATCGTTACGAACTATTTATTGTTTTTATTTAATTTGGTAGGATTAACTCGAGTACTGTCCATCCTGTTACGAGTATCCCGTTCAATACTCGCTCGCGGACACGAGGTCACGAACTATAGTAGATTACCAAGTATTTTATCTGACATCGTATGTTATTAAATCGTGTTTCACACTAATAAATCGAAGCGCAATCTGAATACTAAGTGGCGTATGTAGTAGCATCTCTAGTCCATCTGTGTGCTTGAGAGACAACGTATTCAAGGCGGGGCTTGAATAGAACATGTTGTGTCCATGATCGTTTGATTTTTCGTCTTGCCAGTAACCAGACAGTTAAGAAAAGATGACAATTTTTTCTTAGATCGATATCCAATTGCACAATAGACGTAGCAGTCAGAGATACGAAACATACATTGACAGAGGAGACGGTCAATGACAAGATACAAATACATTTATCACGGGCAGTTTAGTGCTTGGACACACATATCGACTATCACACAGATTAAAACTATCTTCATATTATATAATTCAACATTAGACGTCAAATTTGTGCGCGTTCGTGTCCCAAGAAGACAGACTAATCTAGGTCGAACAAACATTCAGAAGATTTGCTTTCGACTTATGCAATTTCAAACCCACGGATATATAAGGTGATGCTGCAACTGCGTCGCACATTGTCGGGCGTCGTCTATTTTACTATGTCTGCGGATAAGGACTGAAGCGTTTAATCTAGGTTACACACTCTGATTTGATTTGTGAAGCGGTATATGATACGGCTTAGTACTTGATTTGAAGTATCTGAGACTCCTACAAACAAAGCGGCGGTTAAAAGTGGGACATTAACAATAGACTTCAGCAGAGTGGTTACACGTTGGTATAGATAATAACTAGTCACGCTATGATAATCTCCGACGGAAGTCAACGATACAATATTGATAATTAATACTAGCAAATCAAAAATACAATTGCAATAGCTCTTAGTCATTTAGTCTGCGAGACAGTTGAGTTCTAATTACGTCACCAGGTCGATAACGCGGAGATGCGCGTGTGTATTGGAGCACATAGTGGATATCGCGACCCACGGCTCAGATTTCTTTAAGAATACAGGCGAGAGGAGACAAATATTACTCCTAAATTTTCAAGACTATTAATCTTGACTTAGTTATCCGTAAGCCTTGTAAGAACTATCCATATTACACTCTACTGTGATATTGGATAGATTTGCTCTTGAGCGTGATTTTGACTACATATCACATCATCGAATATATATGCGCGTGCGCACATCGTGACACAAAACCGCCACATAAACGTTGCTAACCAAAACTAAACAGATGCCAATAATCAAAGGCAATAATATATAATATAATATATAAAGTATGTTTATATATTAAATATATATATATAAATATAATATAATATTATATATAATATATAGATATATATATATATATAATATATAGTATATACGTCCATTATCCCAAAACAAAAAATAACCCCATCCATATTCAAAATCAAAACAAACCAGACTCATCGCCCTCCCGGTCTTCAGACCAATTAAAATTAAACATAAAACCGGTTGCGGAAAATATCCCGGAGTATTAGCGACACCATCAAAATGCAATAATAGCACCATTGCACATAACCACATAATCATATAAGCATATATTCGTCTATTAGTCAATTTAAAATGACTTTTTTATATCTACAAACATTGCATATAATCAATCACGCTTAGGGGGGCACAACATGCCCACCTTTGCCTCAGGTTCCGAGCTTAACTCAAAGATTATTAAATCCCCTCCACCACAATGCGTCAAAACAAAATAAAGAAGCCTCCCGCCTGTCCACGCCACATTAAAAAAATCACCATCCGAACAAGCAGGTACTTTTTCCCACCCCCACTGCCCCAGAAATCTAGCACGAGAGAAACTCACCCCCTCGCGGAGAATCCCCCTTCCCCATTCAGGCCCCGCAACATCGCCAAGGAAAAGCACAATAAAAATAATCCGGCTACCTAATTTCACAACGGTAAGAGATAAGAAGGAGTAAATTATAAAGTACGTAAATGTGATGCCCGACCATCATTCAACATAGCTTGTTGGTTACACGTAACAAAAGACCAACAACTTCCACGAAAAGGCGGGGCACCCATTCTCAAAATGTCTAGCCCCCGGACGACCCCCCCCACACCCACACCCCCACGCAGACCAAAACTCGAAACCTTCATCTACAATCTGGGAAGTAAAGTATCCTATAAACCCCCCATGGCCACTACACGTCCTAAGCCACATCACGGATTACACCAAAGCGACATAAGGCATACGCACTATCGCCCGCCAGCCCCACCATACAAAGCGGGTCACCACTCACACATGTTGAAAGGGCGCCCTTAAAAGGAGCTCCATTACACTGGCGGCGATACCACGACCGCTTAGCAAAAGGCAAGTGTGTGGGGAATCAGTAATGGAAGGTCTGGGCTACTACCCAGCAATGAAGCGCCCCTGGACCTTGTTTCGCCCAGACCCTCCCGCCCCCTCCCCCCCCCCCCACCACCCCACCATCCCCCCATATGTCTCACAAACGGTTCGTCCATCCCAAGAGTCAGTGGCGAAATGCAACACTGTCCACAACACACAACACCAACCCCCCCAGATTTGGAACCCCGCTGGGAAACCCACCCAATGGCCAACTAACACATCGGATCAGAGTAGCGGTTGACCATGGGCAACCCAAAAACGTGCGATAATCCGACCAATCCACGTATGACGACAACCCGAAACCAGTTGTCAACCTAGTAACCACCCCACACAAAAAACTACCAAAAACCCCCCCTCTCAACCCATGCCCCCCCCCCTCCACTCCCCACCCAATACCTAATACTTGAAAATAATACAATATAATATTACCATACGCCCCCGCGACAACTAACCCCCCATTCCCCCCCACCCACCACCCCGGACCCCCCCCATGCGTCCCGATCTCAAACTCCTCTCTGATCTCCCCACCTGCCGTCGTACCTTAAACCACAATATGAAGCCGAGGACATTTTCATCTTTAATGGGCCAACCCCTACCCGTTTTGTGGGCCAGGTCAACCCATTAATATTTGATTTATACTTAGCCTTTTTCCAAAATATAACCATTAGTCCAAACTCCCAATCCATTTCATAATTAATCCAATCCGACCCAAGTATTAAGCCCAAATCTTGGATCCAAATCAATATCAAACACGCGCCCAAAATGTTACTATTCACCATCTCTTTCAATTTTTACATTACACACTAGTACGAGTAACAGGGTAACTCTAATTCTCCACACACACGAATCCATCTAGAAGACCCACGTGGCTAATAGTGACATCAATTCCTGACACCTTGGCAATCCCAAGGTGTCCTATTGGCTGAGAGACGTGGAGGTGATCTAAGGGTAGATTGAGGATTGGTTATGAATCAAAGGCTAAGATTAGGTGCTTAAAGATGCTCCTCTTCGTCTGGATCCTTCTCTCGCTCACTATAAATAGAGGCTCAATCACTCAGAGGGGGAAGCTAGTTTTTAGTATGTTTTAGCTTAAATTTCTAGCTTATTGTATTTTTACTTATTGTATTTCTCTTTTAAAGCTTGTAAACGTTTAATCATTAATAAAATTTTAGTTTTCCTTTTAATTGTGTATTGAGTTAATGTTTTACTTTAATGCAATTTGTTTAAAATGAGTTTGGAAATTACTTAATAAGCAATAATCTGTTATTACCTTTATAAGCTAATTCTTATTCAGTTAAGCTCTTTAATAGCTTAACTGAATAAGCTGTTCTACCTATATTACCACACAAAGTCATTAAAAGCTTAAATTGGATGATAAGCCAGAAATGGATGGGCTTATGGACTTTACCAGCTTATGAAAATAAGCTGGAGCTTGTAGATTAAGCTCTAAAGAGCATTTTAAGTCGTTGTTTTGAGCAAAGGACAAGGTATGAGTACTTTTACTATTTTAGACTAATTTCTTAGTCAGCTTATTACACTGCTTATTTCTGCTTATTTGTGCTTATTTATTCTTGTATTAGCTTATTGAATTTAGTTTATAGTTTAGTTTTGTTTGATAAGAGCTTATGTGATTTGTCCATGTTAAATTGCTCATTGAAAATGTTATCAGCTTATTAGGATTAGCTTAATATCTGAAGCTTAATCTGATAAAAAAATTTGCTTATTTTCCTTTAAATGTCATAGTACTTAATCTGTTTTCATCATTTGAGGCTTAATAAGATATGTCTTAGCTTAAAATTGAAATTTCATGTTTTAAAGGGGTGTTTGGGATAAGCAGTTGTAAGGTGATTAAATAGTGTGTAGTCTGTTTTAAATACTAAAATTAGTTTTCATTAGCTTTTATTAAGTCTTAAGGTTAGTTTTCATAAGCTTAGAATTAGTATTGTTGAGTTTTCTAGTTTGTTTTATCAAAATTTCAAGTCTACTAGACCTCAAGTAGTTCTAAACTGACTGTTAGTTAGATTTATAAAAAGTTTGCTTAATGTGTAGTTTTAGTGTTCAAAAATTGGTTTCATATGCATCAATATTCATCTGATTTGAGAAGTAGTCCTTTGAAATAGCTTTTTAATGTTTTGAATAAAAAATAGTTAAGCTTCATGGAGTGTTCTTAAGAGTCTCACATTGCATATCAACTGTGGTTAGAGTCTAGCTCAACTTTGGTAGATTTTAATTATTTTTAGCTTATTGAGATATGTTTTCAATCTGTTTCTAGTTTAAAGTTTGTCAAAAGTGATTTTGAGTCTTAAAATTTAAGCTGCAAGAAGTCATTTAATCTCAAAAAGTCCAAAATAACAAAGTAAACTGTCATTTTCATTTAATCTTTTCTAGCTTATTTCTTAGACTAATTTGCTTAATTATGTCTTATTTGTGATCTTTGAGTCTAGTCTTAAATATGTTTTCAGTTTTTAGCTTATTTACATTGCTTATTTATTCTAATTCTTAGCTTAAAGTAGTGGTATTAGTCCTTAAAATCTCATTAGAGTCATCTGTCTAAATGTTTTTTGATGCTTTTCAGCTTATTATGTTTTCTTATTGCTAGTCATTAGTGCTTATTAGGTCTAGGTCTAGGTCTGTTTCCTGTTTGTTGTTTTTCTTATTGCTTTTTGAGTTCTAAATAAGCTAGCAGATTAGTGTCAAATAAGCCAACTGTCACTTTGATCAATCTTTTTCTAGCTTATTAATAAGTTCTAGCATCCCTTTATTAAATTTGCTTATTTTCCCTTATTCTTTAGTTGTTTCAAAAAGAAACGTAAAAAAAATATTTTGCAAAAAGGGACTGTCACAAGACTCGAACCTGTGACCTCCCCCACACCACACACACACCTTAACACTGCGCCCTTGGGTCTTTTTCGTTATACCTTTGTATCTTTTAATTCTTATACTAGTTTAGTTTTAGCTTATTTTAATTTTCACAGCTTATTGGTAAAGCTTTTTGATTCGTTTTTCTTTGTAAACCTCAGAGTTAGTATCTAGTATTTTTATAAATTTTCTCAAAATTTTTAGGATTAAGTTTAGTATTTTTTTTAGTTTAATTTTTAATCTTATTTATTTTTAAAAATGGTTTTAATTAGTTTAAAAATTTATAAAAAAATATTTTCTGTTTTTAAAAGTTAGTTTTATGCATTTAGTTTAAGAAATTTGCATTTTGAATTTTTAGAGTTTTATGTCATATTTGGTTAATTAGTTGCTCTCAGTTTTTTTAATTAGTTATTAATTGTTTTAAATGTTGTTTAGAATTTTTAATTGCCTTTATTCCGAGATTAGTGTGCCTTTATATGCTTTCCCTTTGCGTTATTAGATATAGAATCCAAAATCTAAAATTTCGATTATTCAAGCACCCGATCACGAACCGAAACAAGATTTTCAATATTCACGCTTCGTTAAGAAAAAGACTCGGGAACGATTTGAATTTTATCCTTTCCTAATGGTAATTTTCTCATCAATACTTTCCGAAAATATATTTTATTAGTGATTAGATTATTACTCTTTCACAAGAGTAGTTTGCCGATTTGCTTTTACTATATATATTATACTATATTGAATGAATCAAATTTTTGGCACCACTGCCGGGGAAGTGTGTTACGATTATCGTGTTGAAGTTTGAAGATTAGTGCATTGAAGATCATTCCCTTTGAAGTTATCATTTTTGTGAATATATATTTTACATTTCTTTATTATTTTCATTTTCTTTTATATAAAACCAAAAATACAAAAATATTTTATTTTTCTCGATTTATTTTTGTGGATTTATTAAAACACCAAAAATACTTTTTCTAAAGTATTTAAAATACCAAAAAAAAAAATTAAAAAATCACAAAAGAAATCGTGTTGTCAATTGTTAAATCGGCTCACCTTTAGATTAACAAACTATAAGAGAGGTATAAGGAGGGTTGATCCTACGAATCTTCCGAACCCGAAAGAGAATGGTTTTTTTTTAAAAATCTTTCACGCTTACGCTTTCTTCAGCTACTTGTTGCGTTTTCTAGAAGGGTATCTGGTGTACGTAAACCTTTGACTATCGGTTTAAAACAAAAAATCTTTTAGATTTATTTCTCTTATTTTGTTTTTTAGTGCATGTGCACCCGCTCTTCATCGAATTTAATAGTTGAATCTTCCACGATTTTGAAGCTGACGTTAAATCGTTAGACGTTCCAGCAAATGGTCGAACCCGTGCTTTTGAAATATGTAAAGAGACTCACCGATGACACTATGTCGGATACTCGTACTAAGTCGGGAGTTACTCCAAGCAACCCACCGAGGGTTAACGGAGAAGCAATTTGTTCTTCCCCCTAAACTTTCTAAATAATTTGAGTAAAAGTCTGGTTACTTACGCTAGTAACTACGAGTCAATTTCAATGGTTTTAAAGAGGGGAAGATCCCCATGTCCACATATTCGTTGGTTATACAAATCACTTTCTAGCTTATGTACAGAGAATGTTCCACATGAATTCCTAACAAGAGATGAGATGCATTTTCTCTTCCCCAATTGTGTCTCTGAGGGCAGTCCCGAATTTGCTTAAAAAATACCCCCGACGTTCTATCAATACATGGGAAGACCTCATTGACAAGATTTGAAATTAAATTTCTTTCCTCTTTCGAAGACTACGAATCTCAAGAATGATATCACGAATTTTCAGTAGAGGTTTGATGAAACGTTTAGTGAGGCATAGGATCGTTTTAAAGATCTCCTCCGTAAATCCCCACACCACGGTTTTTCGGAATTGCATCAAATCGATACATTTTACAATGCGTTGACACAATCCGATCAAGATTCTCTAAATGCAGTCGCCGGTGGTAATCCTTTGAACCGTACTCCTCGAGATGCCTTAACTATTATCGAGAGTAAGTCAAAAGTTCGCACTTCAAGAAACAAACCGGTTGTTTCAAAAGCGAGTACTACTTCTTCTTCTACTCTCGCTTATCTATCGGATATTACCGCTCTTTCTGATGTCGTTAAAGCTATGCTTCTTCAGAACAAGACCCCTTCACCAGCTCCCATTAAAGCTATCGAAGAAATTTATGTTACTTGTGGTGGACCGCATCATTACTATGAGTGTCTTGCTACCGATAGCGACACTTTCAATGCTTCTGCAGCCACGGGGACCTACAATCAAGGAGGTCCCAGGATACCGTCCTCAAGGAGAAACTAATTATCGTGCTAGCAATTAAATGAGACCACCTGGTTTTCCTCAACCGAATGTGCAGAACAATCAGAACTGGTATAATCAGAATTAAGGATACAATCAGAATCATTTCAATCAATGAAATCAAACTCAAGTTGGACCTTCGAATGATTTCTCGAACTACATAAAGACTAATGATGTTAATATGAGAGCTAAGCAAAATTAAATAAACAATATGAAGGCAGAATTTAAGAATGAAGTCCAGATTACGATGAGGAATCAGAGCAATGGGTTAAAGAATGATATAAAGAACATGATGAGCAGTTTTTTTTCAAATGCAAAGTCCCCCGGGTTCGGGATCACTTCCTAGTAAAACCATTGCTAACCCGAGAGGTGACTTGAAAGTCATTACTACCCGAAGTGTTGTATCTTATGATGGACCTACGATTCCAGCTACTTCTTCACCACTTCCGAAGGAAGTGAAATGTGAACCAGAGGCGACAAAGGACAAGGTGCAAACTACATGTTTAGGAAGTACCGTACACGTCCAAGTAATTCTAAACTGATTGTTACTTAGATTTATAAAAAGTTTGCTTACTGTGTAGTTTTTGTGTTCAAAATTTGGTTTCATATGCATCAATATTCATCTGATTTGAGAAGTAGTCCTTTGAAATAGCTTTTTAATGTTTTAGATAAAAAAAATAGTTAAGCTTCATGGAGTGTTCTTAAGAGTCTCACATTGCAGATCAACTGTGGTTAGAGTCTAGCTCAACTTCGGTAGATTTTAATTATTTTTAGCTTATTAAGATATGTTTTCAATCTGTTTCTAGTTTAAAGTTTCTCAAAAGTGATTTTGAGTCTTAAAATTTAAGCTGCATGAAGTCATTTAATCTCAAAAGTCCAAAAATAACAAAGTAAACTGTCATTTTCATTTAATCTTTTTTAGCTTATTTTTAGACTAATTTGCTTAATTCTGGCTTATTTGTGATCTTTGAGTCTAGTCCTAAATCTGTTTTTAGTTTTTAGCTTATTTTCATTGCTTATTAATTCTAATTCTTAGCTTAAGGTAGTGGTATTAGTCATTAAAATCTCTTTAGAGTCAACTGTCTAAATGCTTTTTGATGCTTTTCAGCTTATTAAGTTTACTTATTGCTAGTCATTAGTGCTTATTAGCTCTAGGTCTAGGTCTGTTTCGTGCTTATTGTTTTTCTTATTGCTTTTTGAGTTCTAAATAAGCTAGCTGATTTAGCTAGATATCTAGTTTTATTTAAGTGTCAAATAAGCCAACTGTCACTTTGATCAATCTTTTTCTAGCTTATTAATAAGTTCTAGCTTTAAGCCCTTCATTAAATTTGCTTATTTTCCCTTATTGTTTAATTGCTTCAAAAAGAAATGTAAAGAACATGTTTTGCAAAAAGGGACTGTCATAGGACTCGAACCTGTGACCTCCCCCACACCACACACACACCTTAACATTGCGCCCTTGAGTCTTTTTCATTAAAGCTTTGTACCATTTATTTCTTATACTTGTTTTAGTTTTAAGCTTATTTAGCTTATCAGAGTTTTAACAGCTTATTGGCTTTAGCTTTTTTAACCATTTTTCTTTGTAAACCTTAAGAATAGTATCTAGTATTTTTATAAATTTTCTTAAATTTTTAGGATTAAGTTTAGTATTTTTAGTCTTATTTAATTTTAAAAATTCTTTTAATTAGTTTAAAAATAAAAAATTTTGCTTTTTAAAAATTAGTTTAATACATTTTAGTTTAAGAAATTTGCATTTTGAGTTTTTATAGTTTTAATTTGTCATTTTAGTTAATTAGTTAGTAAATTTTAGTTATTAATTAGTTTTTAATTGTTTTTTAAATGTCGTTAGATTTTTTTTAAATTGCCTTAATTCCTAGATTAGCGTGCCTTTATATGCTTTCTCTTTGCGTTATTAGATTTAGAATTCAAAATCCAAAATATTGAATATTCAAGCACGCGATCACGAACCAAAACAAGATTCTCAATATTCACGCTTCGTTGGGAAAACGACTCGGGAACGATTTGAACTTTATCCTTTCCTAAGGGTAATTTTCTCATCAATACTTTCCGAAAATATATTTTATTAGTAATTAGCTTAATACTCTTTCACAAGAGTAATTTACCTATTAGCTTTTAATATATATTATATATATAATTAAACATAAATCACAAGTCGAGATAATTACGCACATTCCTAATTCAATACCGTTTGACTTAAGGCGTTGGCTACTTTGATTGTTCCTCCAGGATGGGAACGGATGTCACCATTTGGCTAAAGTCTCCAATCTTTTTGCTCCTTTTATACGCACACTAAGTCGTTACGTCAAGGAGTAAGGATCACTATACCTAACCTTAAGTCAGGAGTCGCTTAGTGCCTTATTCTAATCCTCGACGATTCCAGGTACGTTTACGACTATACTACCACTACTTTCCATTTCGGGGAAAGAAGTCTTCTTTACGGCCATCAGTGGATATATTATCGGCAACACACATCTAGTGCAGGAGAAGTCTTCACCATTTCTCACCTTCAACCTCGGGGCTAACCATCTCAGCTTCCACCCACCTTAAGAATCTTGCGACTCCAAGAAGATCTCTTCTCAGTGTCGGGATCCGGTTTATTAGTATCTCATCATCTAACCACCTTACCATCTTTCCCATGACTTTCGGGTATGTCTACGTATCCATGCACGATGGCACTCTATACCGTTACTAGTCCTCGGAAAGTTTTGCCATTACGCGGCATGCGGATGTTCTATCCGACCTCGCACCAAGTCTTGCTGCAACAAGTATCCGGTTCGCACCCTTGATGACTCAATCCTACAATTGCTCACTAGCACCCCGACCACACTTGGTCTCGACACATGTCTTCATAACAACCGCCGATATACATAACCATGAGCTAGACTTCACTACTTTCTAGACACACTCGTTCCGAACTATATCATTGGTACTTTCCCTTCAGGACGACTCGGTCACAACGACTCACATGAGACTCTCTCCATGCAGTCGATAGGAGTAGGGTTACTTGCATAAGAATCCGTATCAGGGGTAAAAATATTTTCTCCTTCCGAAAGCTTGACCCAAACATTTATCCCAATTATCTAGCATTTTTAAGGTTGACGATTTACCCGACATAGCGTGGTTCTTCCTAAATTATGCATAGTTGATCAAGTTATGCATAATTGAGGACCAAACGACATCATGTCCATCCTCGTCAAAACGTTCCCTTTTCCTACGCTACACGCATAAGATATTTTCTCGACATAAAAAAATTAAAATAAATATAAAAACATGATTGTTTCAAAAGAAAGAAAAGAAGATAGCATCATTCCATCTTCCATTCTTATTATTAAAAAGAAAAATATTTTTTTTGAAAAGAAGATATTTGACACTACAAGGCCAGTTTATGAAATTTTGAAAACACATTTTCCATTGTTTACACAAACAATTTATACAATAAAATCAGTACAATTCGCGCAACGGCATTTGTTCAGCACACAAATTCGTTATTGCGATCCGCAGTTTTTTTAAAATCACCAATCTACAAAACATCATTTAATATAGTTTGGTCAAAGGGTCTCGAAAAGTATCAAAAACAATACCTACTCAAGGACTATGCAAACAAGTAGCATACACGTGCGAAAGATTTGCAAATTGAAGTCACCCAACACTCAAGGTCAAATCAATCTCATAATAAGTCAAGTGGCTTGAGGTAACCACGATCTCCAAACATCTCTCAAAGTAACAACATATACCTAGACTCTCATAGAGTTTTAAATCAAAACAATGGCTAAAGAATGCACGATCACAACGCCGGTGACATGACAAAACTTTGAGGCAACAATGACCTTAAACCAATTACCATTTAGCTTCTCAAAACCTTCCTAATTACTAATCCATGGATGATAAAAGTATGAGGTTTTCGTCTACAGAAAGAACTTCGAGTCTAATTTCCAGAAACATAGGGCCCACTGCCCAGAAAGTTTTGGATCCAAGGTGAAATTACCATTCTACCCCTATTTATCGAAGCCGCCATTTTTTTCCAGAATTTTATCGCTCCACTAAACTGGGTGTATCTCCTAAACTATGCGTCCGCAAAAGCCGAATCGACCGCTCAAATATAAGTTTGTTCAAATCTAGAACTTACAGTTTTACATATTTAGGTATTGCTATATTAGTTTTTGAACTTATTACTCATTCAAATTCTGGTCTCAAATTTTCGACTAGTTTTGCCATTTCGATGATAACTCATTCGTCAGGCGTCGATATGACTCCATCCAAATTCCTACATATACCTAAGATGTTTCTCTACATCCTAGTTTAATTTACCAGGTCTTCTTAGACCAAAAACATTTTGAAACGTATCCAACAAGCTGTTATCCATAAGCAGTCCCCAAAGAAATTTTAACAAATTTTTGTAGTTTACAAAAATGAGCGTAATTTGAAATTTATTGATGCTTTTGATGTGAAACCAATTGGAGGTGATAGCCCTAAGAGCCTTCTACATGTACCTAAATTTTATTTTGAAAAGTTATTACAAAAATATGGAGTTATACTCCTTTTCCCAACGATATACCAGATTTGACTAGTTTTAGAAAAACGACAATATCTCACTCATCCAGAAGAGTTAAAATTCTATCCAACTCACCACATGTACCTTAAACATGTACCAACATCTCAATTGTCTTTCCCTGGTGCCGTAAGATCAAAAATAATTCATAATCAACCCCACAACCTGCTGGTTACAAACTGCCGTAAAAATCCATTTAAAAATCTAACCAAACACCATTTTAATTCCTCCAAACACCAATACAAAGCCATTTTATTTCCATAAATGTACAATGAGGATAGTGTACAAACCAAGTGGGAGGGGGGGAGGTGGGAGTAAAATTATCACTTGACCTATATTTGCCTTTGATTGTCTAGTTTTCTTTGAAAAATGGTGCCAATTTTAAAATTTTTGACCTGTTTTTCTTACTAAACTAGAATTAATCTTTGCCGAGCACACTATTATCCCATAATTAAATTGGTGAGGTTAAGCCTAATATTCTGTTTCCATTTATTATACAAAAATCCACCAAATATATGAGAGTGCTGGTAGTATTGTAAACTTTAGAACTTGGCCTGTACATCTTGTCAAGACCTAATTGGTTAGTTGGAATTGACGGTTCAAGAAGGCAACATCTTAGGAAATAACCCAAAAAGCCTATATATGTGTGTTTATCGACTTGTCACACTGACTTGTCGACTTCCCCGTGTAAAAACTTTGTTACACTCAATATTAGTGCAAAATACCCCTAGATCACCTTGTTAAGCCAATCTTTGTTTAAACCCTATATGTTTCGTTACACCATTTCGCCTTAGCCTACCCTGTAGTCTGTATTTTCTTCATGTTGAAATCTCTGGCTACTTAAGTCCATGGTTCGAGGGAATGGGTACGAGAATTTTATGCATTCGTGGAAGACCTATCATTAATGATCTATAAAGACCCTCCTATATCATCACTTTCGATATTGTTTATCTCAAGTGGAGAGATGTGCGTATTATATCAAATGCTGCAGGGGCAATAATAAAAAGATATAAACTCTTATAGCATTTGTATTTTTAAAAAGAAAAGATGGTGCAACTATAAGCCATCTAAGTGCTAAAAAAAATGTAAAGATAGTGCAACTATAAGCCATCTTAATGGTTATGAATAATGGAGCTAGTAGCCCATTATTGAAGATCGGGTTTTCGAACTTAAACTCTTGGACTTATGGATAGACAGTAGCTAGTTATGACAACCTTAAATAACTTTAGCCTATTTGTTTTGTGTTTTTATTTAACAACAATTATTGTGTATCATGTGTCTTATCCTACCCTATATCATTCTACATCCCGACCATTGATTTCGCTCAAATAAGGGATTTGATTGCAATCATGTATGTCTATTCCATCATTATGGATGTGTATATGTGATTTTGTGTGTATCGCTTTTGGAAAAGGATTGCAGGATGATTCACCCATAAACCTGTTTGTCACCCATGTAGCCTTTGAGACTGTTTAGACCTTAATTCTAGTTGGTGGAGACTTGTGTACTTTCTAAGCTTATGATAGGATACATGCTATGACTGTGCAATTGAGTGATCACCCACAAATGAAACACTTAGATTAGTAATAAGACTTGAGTGTTTTCGATCCCCTTTTCGTGAGGTGTTCGGCTTTGGTATTTTCTAGCATAAGTAACTTACAAATTCATTTCTCTGAGTTAAATTGGGAAATCCTTTTATAAATTATTATGAACAGTTCTACTTGAGGGCAAGTAGAAGTCAAGTGAGGGGATATTTGATAACATCAAATAGTTAATACATTTTGATATCAAGTTCCCTATGAAAATGCTTATAAATATGTTGTAAATGTCTAAAAACGTTACTTAATAGTTTATATTTAGTTTTTAGTGGCCAGGTGAGCATTTTAGCAAAAGACGAGGGATTTGGACATGAAATGCACTAAAGTAAAGAGTTCAAGGCAGTTTACGGCGTAACACCCCCGAGGGATTACGCCGTAACATGTACTAATGAAGAAATGAGTCATCACACCTTTTACGGCGTAAAGCATCTCCTACTTTACACTGCAATATTCAAATTTACAAGGGATGACTTATCCGAGTCAGCGTTACGACGTAACATAGGTGACAAAGTTACGCCGTAACATCATTTTAGCTTAGAAGATTAGAAGCTTACGTAGCAGGGTTACAACATAACGTCTCACAAGGGTTACGTCGTAACAGTTTTGATTTATATAAATAGAGCCCTCATCAGGCTCATTCAGCATCACTCACTTCCACAACTTACAGCATAGTTCCAAAGGGGTGAACAAAACCCCCCAAAGTCCGAAGCATTTCATCAGAAGTCCAAGGGAGAAGTCACTTTACACATTTCTAGTATTTATTCGTTCATAACATTCACTGTAAGAACAATGATGATTCAATCCATGTCTATGTTAATTGATTCTTGCATTTCTGTTACCATGATCGGCTAAGCACTCTAAATGCTGGCTTAACCATGTATTTAATATTGTTATGATTAATGTTTCCTGTTCAATTATGGTTATGTTAGATATCCTTATAGCCTTTCATTGATCCCTGTGTGTTGGTAGTATAGAAGGTGGCGTAGATCTTGTTAATCCTGATATTAAACTTACCATGTTAAACCTGGAATTAGCGGGGTACTGGGGTAGCTTGACACATATCTCTAGTGTAGGAATTGACTAAATTACCGCCTGAGCCATAATAAATACTTAAAAAATGCAGGAACTCTTTTAGAGGGGGTTAATAATTGGTTTAGATTATAGATTGGTCTTAAGGATAGTTGGGGTTTAACCACTACAAACTTGGATGCCTTGCTCGTGTGATCATAGGGGAATGTGGGATAAGTATGGGACATACCTTAAATGCCAATTCGGGTCTATCGATATTAGAACCACTAATGGAACTATTAATTGAACATTGCACAGGAAAATGTAATCATAGCATTAGTAACGAAATGGTTAGGCTAGCACGCTTTTCTCCCTGAATACTTTTATCAATTTACTTTACTGCATTTACTTTTCTGTAGTTATTAAAATCAACTTAAAACCATTTTCAAACGTGACATAATCAAACTAAAACTAGTAAACCTTAGCTCTTGGGATGACCTCGGATTTACCAAACTACTACACTATATACGACCGGGTTCTCTGCCCGTTAGTGCGTGTATCGGTAGACGAATTTTATAAATTTAAAACTTGGCAATTAATTATTTAAAATAATTTTACGCATCAACAACCAATACTCACATTTGCTTTATGTAACAATATTCCCATATTGTTAACCGATAATGGACATATTTAGAATGGTAAAATCATTCAAGGATTAAACATGCAAATAAAGGATAACAATTATTATATGTATGAAATCAAATACTAAGTATCTTTATTCATCAGAAAGTAAAATTGTCTTACAATCTCAATTATCCAAATACTTATGAAAAACATAGATTTAGATGAGATTACTAGCTGGAAGCATTCCTATATTTTTAGTATGTTCTGAATGCTTAGGAAAAGCCAAAGCTTTAGTAATAGGATTAGCTAAGTTATCATTTGTGTGAACTTTTTCTATCTTAGAGAAAAGTTCCATAAGGAACATGGTCAAAAAAAAACAAACCGCTCCATCTTGTCCATTCATTTTATTTTCATCTAATGGTTTAGATTAATTCTTATTTTAATTTAATTAAAAAACCCACTTTCACCCTATTTTTAAAAAAATAAATATCTCACAAACCGTTAATCGTGACGCAAAACGAAACCTACCATCGCGACGAGAATTAAATCAGCTTTCTATAGAGGGGCACTTCTATATACTTTCGACGAACTTTTTTTTTGATTTTTTTTCTCAGCCACGTCTGTAAAAATCTCTTGTGATTTCATAAAATCACATGTGATTATGATACAAATCTCATGTGATTTTTTCAGACGTGATTGAAAAAAAAATCGAAAAAAGAGTTCGTCGAAAGTATATAGAAGTGCCCTCTATAGAAAGATAAAAAAAATACTCGTTGTGATACTTTCGACGAACTTTTTTTCCGATTTTTTTTCAATCACGTCTGAAAAAATCACATGAGATTTGTATCACAATCTCATGTGATTTCATAAAATTACATGTGATTTGTGATACAAATCTCATGTGATTTTTTAAGACGTGATTGAAAAAAAAAAAAAAATCGAAAAAAGAGTTCGAGGCCTGAAAAATCACACTGACAAAAATCACGTCTGAAAAAATCACATGAGATTTGTTTTCACAATCTCATGTGAATTCATAAAAATCACATGTGAATACATATGTCTACAAACTCATGTGATCCTTTCAGACGTATTTGAAAAAAAAAATCAAAAAAGAGTTCGTCACGAAAGTATATAGAAGTGCCCTCTATAGAAAGATAAAAAAATTACTCGTTGCGATACTTTCGACGAACTTTTTTTCCGTTTTTTTTTTCAATCACGTCTGAAAAAATCACATGAGATTTCTATCACAATCTCATGCGATTTCAAAAGTATATATAAGTGCCCCTCTATAGAAAGATAAAAAAAATACTCGTCGCGATGGTGTATTTTTTTTTCGTTTAACGATTTATCGTTTGCTAGATATTTAAGTTTTAAGAAAAAGGTGGGAAAGTGGATGATGAAAAAAAGAGTGGTTAGGATTAACCCATTTGTTTTTTTTGCCCTTGTTTTTTGAGGATCTCACGCCAAACTCTATAACTTCACGAAGGCAGTGAACTTTAGCATGATAATGTTGATGTGCGCTAAAACACACATCGTTTATGCCCCGTAAAACACTGTTAATTGGACTAAAAATGCTTAATTATGCTTAATTATCTTGCAATTATGTTTGTTTAGTATTTTTATGTCTTGCGGGTAGAAATGATTGAAAACGGAGCAAAAACGGGTATTTACGGGTTCGTCGCGATCAAGAGTGCCTATTATTCAAAATCAAGACAAAGTCGTGAAAAGTCCCCGAGCATGCCATTGGAAAAAGCACGGAAAAACAAATCCAACGGTGCCCTCGGATTTAAGTGGGCCAACCCGTGACCCATTTTATGGGTCGGGCCAGCCCACTATTGCAAAAGCCCATTATAAGCCCAACAAAGAATTAATCAAAGAAGAATTATAAAAGATTGAGGTGATGACGTCAAGCTTCTGTCAGGGCACGTGCACAAGAATTAAATCAAAGTCTATCACATGCCTGCGCACTAATTTTGTAGACAAATAGAATTCGGTCACGTGGCCAAGTAAATTGTGCAATTCATTCCAATTCACTGCGTATATGATCAACGAACGAAAAGAGGTGCGTTATAAGTAAGCAATTGAGAATGACACGTGGCGCTTCAATAGTGGCTGGATCGGATGTACGAGGTTCTCAATCCGTGTAACACCAGATCCAAGAATATGATTGGCTGATAATTTCAAAATGATTAGGATGATATTTACATTTTTACCCTTCCTTGGCTATAAAGGCCCACTCGCCACCTCTCATTTTGGGGGACATAGGCTTTTTGTTTTCTTAGTTTTAGTATTAAGTTTTTAGCTTATTTTAGTTTGGTAGTAGCTTATTTCTAGAATTCTTACTTATTGTACTAGCTTATTTCTCAAGCTTATTGTGATAATGTAATAAAGATGGTTTGATGCTTATTGGAGATCTCGGTTTGATTTTTGTTTGCTTAATCATTCGTTACCTTTTCTTTTTGTGATAGCTTATTCTATAAGCTGATTATTCGTGCTTATTTTCATGGCTTATCATTATCAAAAATTCTTAACAGTTTAGAAAATAAGCCTTCCAAGCTAATTCGACTCATTCTCAATCATTTTTAAGTACTTTTCGAATTAATAAGCTTGAATAAGCTCGAATATAGCTTATTGTTGTGCTTAAATCGTCTTAGTTTAATTAGAAGCTCTTTTTATCTGATAAAATAAGCTTCCAAATAGCTTATTTGATTTAATATGGGCTTATGCTTATTCGAGTTTAGGCTTTTTCAAATCTCTTGTTGCTGCTCTCATATGCTTATTAATGCTTATTTGTTGCTTATTTGTAGTATTGAAATAGTAATTTGTCTCGTTAAGTTTTCTTGTGCATATTCGATTTTGAATTTGGGATATCTAGAGCTTATTCATTAGAAGCTTTAGTGTGGATTAAGATTGGATTAGCTT